>JAZHYW010043093.1:0-124756 GCA_037355805.1 Ixodes ricinus
ATTTTACTTTGCTGCATAACGTATTTGCTTCTTTGACCTTACTGAGGCAATAGTCGTGTATTGTCACCGGAGTACATCAAGGAAAATGCAAGTTTGAAAACGAGTTGAACCAGCTTGAAGCTGTGCACTTTAATAGATTTGGAGTTATTGTCGAGGATAACACACCGTCAATTCGCGATGTAACGTAAAATATTTCCAAGATGCCATGTAAACCTGAAGTACTCACTGAAATGGCTTGCATAAACAGCTGCGCACAAACAATAAATCAAATCTATAACAGAGACAACCAAGTAGTGGGAAAATTAATTCTCCTACCTTAAATTTACTATGTTGGTAGCGCAGTGTATTGCTATCAAACTCTTGCACCTGCTTTACATTATACTACCAACTGTTGCTTATTTCATGCTAATGGCGTCATCGCCGCCTTTAAAGGGCACTGAAGCATTTTTGAAAAAGATCGTTTTTGATCTAATAATTGTTTAAAATGTGTTAGTTCCCACATATACCAAGTCCTATATTTCAATACCGCATATTCATCTCAGGGCAATAGAAAAACATGTGGACTCTTTTTTCTCGCGGACTACATGGAGTGGACCAATGAAAGCCCTACAATACGCTCAGATTCCGAATGATTTTATTATAACTTGTTTCGAAGAGAGTCTGATAGGTACACATTCGGATAAGACTCCTCTTTTCTCCGCGGGCGAAGCCATCGCTTGCAACTCGCTCACAAGCGCCCTTCGTCGACCCCTTCACTCGGAAGAAAATTCTTCCCAAAAAGGGCGTGTCGCGATCTTTGAACACGCTTTTAACGAGGAAATAAGCTACGCACCATTGTGATTTCGGGTTTGTTGGGATGCTTAGAGCGTCTAGATTGAGTTGTCACCACAAAAGGACGATATCAGAATCGAATTCAGTGCCCCTTTAAGATGAAAATGTTCCTCTAACTTGAACTCAATCCACCTATTCCTGAAAAGATCGCCTCTGTACACTCGTGGTCAGCACACTAGTCGGAGGTACGAGCCAAGCTGACTACTGCTTGAGTAAGCTGGATCGCTAAGATTTCGTACAGGGAAAGCTGAAGATGGTGCATTTCCCACATTACAACTTTAAAGAATGATCTTACCTGACTAAATATATAAAAAAATTACACACCTCCCTACGGTATCGTTATGCTAACAAAGGTGTCTCATTGGCGCCACAACCCAAAATATGGAGACAGGTAAGAACACAACTGTCAGTGCTCTCCGATAGCAGACGACTTGTTTAGGGCAAATGCGGCGGGCGCGCAATTATTATTATTTTTTGTAAGTGCAATTTCTTTTTTACTTGTGAAGCACATGCATAAATGTAAAATCAACCAACCAAAAAATACTTTTTGTCGGGCTATTCCGGTTGTATGGCAGCAGCTGCACTTCATCTCTGGGCTGTTGCATCACCCACACTTTCATTTGCAGACAATCGCCATATGTACCATTTTGAGGCTCCTAATTTTTAACGTTTTACTTAAGTTAAGTACGTTCTTTTTTTGAAAACTTTGGCACACAAAGTGCACTATCTTCGGCCATCTCTGTAAAAACTCTTACATCGATACGTTCAGAAATACGCTCAAAAGGACAACGACTCACTTGACTCGCATAATTGTTGATATGACTTGTTCTTGCGCTTAAAAAACAGGCAACTATTAGACACAAAAGGTGAGGTTGATAGGTGCAGAAATGCGAGCGACAAACTGTCTGCTTTTGTAAAAGTAAAATTTGTGGTTTACGTGCGAAATCAAGAAAAGTCATCTGGCCCGGAACATCCAACGACTGAGGATTCAACTTTTGTCGTATAACTGAAATTTCAGTTGTTCGGCGCCTTCTCCGCAAGAAGCCTCCGACATATCGCGAGATTTTTGTTACGCAAGTTCTTCAGCGAAAATAACTTAATTCCCTATCAGATACATGATAAAAAAAATTACTAAGGTGCCTCGCTTCTCGCTGTTTAGGATAACCCGGGGTCACACTGTTCATACGTCATACAAAAGACAGCCTGCAAACACGAGTCACTACAATATCCGTGGTTCGAATGCCGCGAGCCAATTGCTGTCCTTGAACCTACTTGCCACGCCGCATTCGAAGCACGGATCTCGTGGTGACTCGCGTTCGAATCTGTATGCAGACTGTCACTTATTTATTTATTTATTTATTTATTTATTTATTTCAATACCCTCAGGGCCCATAGGGCATTACAGAGGGGGCGGGGCATATAAGAATTCACTCAAAAGAAAATACAAACGTAAAAGGCAGTGATTAAAACACAATAAATTCGACAAGATATTAACTAAAGTGATTAGTAAGCGCTTCTTTAAATAACTTAAAACTTTAAATAACTTTAAATAACTTGTATGATGTAGAAGAAGTGTGACCCCGGCTCTAGTGAAAACGCCGATCCTTCGATATCCACAAAAGCAACGAATTTCACCTAAATCGCTACTTCCATGCTTTTGGGCATACTTTCAGAGGTACCCGACTATCGCATCCGATGAACGCGAAACACCAATCGGTGCTCTTCCTTTAATCAGTTCAAGCAAGAAGAAGAGCGAGCGGTATTCACGATTCCAACGGTGAACATCTACTTCCCGTTTCTACGTTTCACATTTTTGCCGCCAGGCCGCGGATCTTTTGGCTGCTCCTTTCAACAGGTGCGAGCTCCATGTTTCTAGCAGTCGACTTTTTTTTTCCGCTGGGTCAAGTCGGCTTCTCTGGCGTTGCGAATCGCGCCTCAATGCTACGGTTCGTGGAACTCGTCTCCGGTTGGGGTGTTTTGGCGTTCTATTCTGCTCGCGCATCGAAAGTGGTTCACAAGTGGCAACAAATGACGTCACAAAAGCAGCAGTGTCATGCCTCGGACGACGCTATCCTGGCGGTTGGTGACTGAAATTTCGGCAAGAAGTACGAGCGAGCACGAGTGTCGCCGTCGTCGTGGTGTCCCAACTCCTGACTTGCCGGAGCTTCCGTGGACTGTCAAGCTATGGAGCGACCTTCGGCAGAACAGGCGTCTGCCGCGGCCACCACCGCTGTTGGGACGCCGCCAGGATCGCGACCGGCGGCAGCGTGACACTTTGATGACGTCATCGGGGGACATCGAGGGACCACTTTTTGGACGCTGTAAACACACCAGTCGGAGTCGCGTTCCAGGCGCCATACGGTCTCAGGGACCTTCGTGTCACTGAAACTGCCCACGTAGTCTCAGGGACACGAAGGTGTCCACCCACTTGGGCACTGAGAGTGGGGTGCATGGAGCCCGTCTTCGTACAGTGTGCTTACCGTGTCCATAAAGTGGTCCCGGGATTTCCTCGTGATACGCAGCAAAAGAGTCATACGTGCCGCTGCCTATCGTGATCCTGCACGAGGCACAGCAGCAGACGTGGCCGTAGCAGACGCCTGCTTTGCTGCGGGTCGCTTTGCAGCCAGTGAGTCGATCGAAACCAAAGCAGGCCGGAGTTGGGACGAAGAGAGAGTGAAGATCAACACGACGCTCTAAAAAAGAGCGTGTGTGCTCACTTTCACGCAGAACACGGACACAGCCGATTGGGACGGACTATAGAAATATCGCGGACGAATGACGGAGCCCAGAGTATGATTAGGCCTCAAAAATGCGACGCGCTCAGGGACAGTGAGCGAGTGATAAGTCACGCCCATTGGTACAATGAGCCTAACTTTTAGTTCGCTCACTGTCCCAGAGCACACCGCATGTCCCTGCTCTGCCAGTGCTCGAAATATCTTTTGTTGTTGTTGTTGTTGTTGTTGTTGTTAGTTTTTCTTATTTGTTGGGAGACACTATATTAGAGTGCACCGGCCTCGATATTTAGGGAGCTATCGAGCTAACGCGGGCAATGATGAACGCGCATAAAGACTCGGAACGTGGCATAAATGAGAGGCGGGAGAGAGCATGCCCGCCAAAAGCGTCGGCGTCGTCGGGGCAGGTGCGGCGGACAAGGTCAGTGACGGTCGCGCCTCGCTGACAGAGGCCGTCGCGCTCGAGTTAGCGCCCGAGGGGAGACGACGACGGTTGCGTCAGGGCGAAAGGGCCGTCCCCACGGCGACGCGCCAACGGAAACGCCAACGACGACCGCGCAAGGACTGCACACTAAACGGTTCAACGGCCGATCCTCCCATTCACAGAAAGAGAGAAGCTAAATGCACATTCATTTTGTTCTGTTATGAAACGAAACCTAAACTTGGTAATCTAACGTTTGTGGGGTTCTTTCTGGAGGTCGCTCTACTGCTAATCGTCGCCCGATCGGTATGCGTTTCGCTCGTCACCCAGGGAGTGGCATAACACAACGAGAAGACAGCGAATAATGGGTTTACTCCCGTATGGAAATCTTATATCTGGGGCATATCTGGCCATATCAAACATTATATTGTTATAAACGGCCTATATACAGCCTTATCTGGCGTATATACAGCCTTATCTGGCGAATATAAAGCCTTACTTGAATATATACAGCCTTATCTGAGGTATATACTTCGTTATCTGGCGTATATACAGCCTTATATGGCGGCCGGTTTTCAATATATAGAAAAGTTAAAAAAACCAAGTTATAAAAAAGTGCTTTGTTAGCAAACTGTATAGGACTCATTGTTCGCGAGCTGAATATTAGGACAGATAATCCCAAACTTCAGTTTTGGCAAGCTTAAGTTTGGGAATATTTTACTTTTCACGAGGATTTCATTGTAGCTTAATTATTTCGAAGTGTTAACATTAGAACCTTTGCTAAATCCCCCAAGCGCCCCGGCCCGTATTCGATGAATTATGGGAACTGTCCTATCACCTGGATGAGCTGCAGACATCTCTTACATTATTGTTGTTCTTGTACAGCTTCAAAGACGCTGATATTAAGTTAGAAACGCTAAAAATGCTAGAAACAGCCCCGCTGACTGCTAAATCCTGGTTTTGGTTGTTGTGATTTCTCGGCTTCTTAAGCAATTTCTGCTATAACAACAATCACGACAATGATAATATTGTAAGAGATTTCTGCGCCTCCGCCAGGTTGAAAGGTGGATCGCATGCACAGTATCATGAACGCTGGCATTGACGAGAAGTTTTAAAAGTGATATGACAGGTCCTTGGGCTGCTATAGGCCGCTTGTTCAGGGTGACTCCGAATTACGCTCAAATCTGTGTAACCATGGAATTGGTCGAAATTGCCGATCACTAGGGAGCTGAAGGAACACCGTTACATGATTCCTCGAGTGCGGGCCGGGGCACATGGGGGATTTAGCAAATGGTCTATTGTAGACAATAAAAATATATAAAGTGCTGATTTCAGGCTTGTGTGCTTCTTTTTGATATGCCTGGCCAGATCTGGAATTTCCATACTTAGCCAGATCTGGGATTTCCATACTAGTCCAGGGATATCAGACTATATGTGGCAGATGTACCATATCAGGTTTACTGTACCTCCCGGTGCAGTAAACCATCCCATATCTTTTTTTGTCATTTGTTTAAAATGTATTTATTATTTGATGCTTTCTGTGTGCATTAGTTTTGAATTTAAATCAGAGTCATCAAGCAAGGAACATTTATATCAGGCTGAAGACGAGCAAAAACCAGTGCTCTTCTTCAGCATATCGGAGCGTTCAGCTCGTCCGTCAGTTACGTAACATATCCTATTGCAGCAACCAAAGCAGAAACGCGAAATAAAGAGCCCATTAAGCGTGTTAACTAGCTGATAAAATCATGCTTCTTTGTTTTCGTATGACTGGGTTTACATGAATAAAACGTTGCTAATTAAACTGTACTTTAGCTTACAGTGACTCTGGAAGATACAAGCTGCGATACAAGCAGTCACACGGCGTAATTATTGCTCAATTCGTTTCTATTTTATTTTTGGTGGGGGAGGGGGGTAGGGAAGAGTTTGTTTTGCGACAGACATGTCTTTTGCATGTCCTTAAGATTGTTTCCTCTTTTCTTTTCTTTTTTATTTATAGTCCCTTTTAAAGTGACTGCTTGTATCTCAGCCGCGTGGAAACCATTTGATGAATCCAAAACATTAAAAAAATGCGAAAACTCAGCGCTTATTTCCCCGCCCATGTCCGTCAAGGTTGACATCTCGTGTTCCTTGGGTCTTTTGAATGCAATGTGTGGTGATATGGTATCCATTTCTCTCGGTACAATAACGGTTTATTTCGAAAGCGGCCTAGAACTCAAAGGTTCCCAGTCTGAGAACCATGAAACAGGTGTGCACCTTCACCGTCAATAAACCTTCATTAGACGCTTTCCAAATTCTCAAACTACCATACACATGGACGGTATGCAGTCTTGTAGGCGATGCCGAAAAAAAAGTGAAGTAACGAAATACGTTAATCGTTGCTTGCAAATAAAAAAAAAGAACACGTTACCGACATACGTAACTTAAGAATAAAAAGAAAGCGTGACCATTATCGTTACCATTAAAAAGTAACACATCTTAGTTTTGTGTTACTTTTTTAAATTATGAATTAACACGTTTTACTGTTTTGTCGTTACAGGTATGCATAAGTACATATTTCAAGAAACATTATGTCCATCCAGAAACTGAACATAATTACCTTATCTTTTTTACGGTTGCACCTAAATACTCACGAGAAAAAAGCGCAAAAAAAGCAAAAAGAAACAAAAAATTTAATGTGGCTTGGCTCCTAAAAACAAAAAGCAAAAAATGAAGTGTAATTTTTTAAGTCTTGTGAATAATATGTTTACGGAGTAACGTAATTACATTACACGTTACCGTTTTGAAAATGCGACGAGTACGTTACAACGTGACCGGAAAAAGTAACACGGTGCCGGTAACGCCGTTCCTTCTAACACGTTACCGTCAACACTGACGTCATGTTGCTACATTTGTAGAAAAAAAAACATGACCCGAAATTCGTGCGAGCGCTACCGTTCTACAGCAGTTTTCAGCCTACAGCCTGAAATCCCTGTGCAAGTAAACCGCCAGATTGGCAGCAAACATTCTGATGACAAGGCCTTAAAAAAAGGCTTCAATCGGATTTAATCTAGTATTCGAGCCGAGTAGGAGGGCGAGGCAGGCATAACCAAAAAGCCAACCCGCTGTTTCACCCTAGTTTCAGTAGTTTCAAGGCCAAAGGTCTTGACAACAGGAGCCACCGGAACCCCCCCCCCCCAACCCCCTTCGCCACCATCCCCCAGAACCGTCAACCACAGAGTCGATAGAGCACAGACACAAAGAATGGCGTCACTGGCTTTTGTCGAAGCACTGAAAAGGGGGAAAGTTTGGCGCGTGCCACAATGGCGGAACCACGAGCGGTCACGTGGTTGAATCGCGTGAAGACGACCTTGGTGCCCAACGTGAGGTCGTCACGATTGGGCAACGCCCCTTCGCAGCCCTCCCCTTTCAGTCTATGAAGGCAGGGGGGGGCGGGGTGGAGGGGGGGGCAGCGAAAAAGTGCCGTCTAATTGACAACAGCTACGGACAGCTGATCATGCGAGACGCCGTGCCGATTTGGGAAAGGGGAACCATAAGAGGATGAGAGCCAGAGAGAGAGGCCCGCCAACTGGGCGTGTCGCACAGATTTTGGCTTCAGATATTGACTTATTGTCTACAACGAATTCGCCAGTCGCTTTTCTTCTAACGTGCGCGACACTGCGAGCAACAACTTACGTTGCACACAAGTTATTTGCAAGCTACTCAAAGTTATACTTACAGTAACTTTGAGTATGAGTCCTTCTCGGCAGTTAAAACGCAGAATTTGATGAGCATCCGATGTCACAAATGTAGCAGCAAGCCGTGTTCCAGAGTGTGCCTAAACATTTTCTTGGAATACCCCAGAGTTTGATTGGACAATAGTTAAGTTTAACTTTGAAGTCGCATTTTGAGCCAAAACAATCGAATACTTGCTGCCCCTCGTCGAGTGTAAAATTATCATTAAAAAAATGCGTGCGTCTTTTTTTTTTTTAGCTCTTTCGCACGCCGGATTTAGTCGTGACTATTTCCGGTAGATCGGCACTGAAGAGGCATTCGTAACAAGTTCGAGCCAGTGACACATTAAGCACGCGAAAAAGTCACATTCGATACTGCATTGTAACGTGCAACCTGATGAACTCTCTGAGAAGTGAATTCGTGAGATATTTCTTGGCTGCGTCTAATATGAACCCTGTTTCGAAAGGGCGCGCCTTGTTGTCGATGCAGTGCCAATTATCCGTGTTCGCCATTGTTTGATTACCCGCTCTGGGCGTGCAATGGACGCGAGGGCTGCGTCAGTATTCGGCGAATACTCGGATCCAATCGCTGGTTTCGCGCCCAAGAAATGGAGGTCGCCAATGTTGCTTGATGAGGTTTTCGAATTCAGCGAATGTGAGTTCCATCAAATTACACCCCGATACTGTATACGCAATTGAATTTTTGCGCGATAACAGCTGACCAATGCTTATACGCGAGACTTTACACCTATTGAAGCCGTAGTTATCAAAAAATGCGCATTGAAAATATGGTCTAAAATGTCTACAAATATGGGCTATGGCTCTCAGCAAGTGTTTAAAAGTACGACTTATTTGATTTAGTTTTTTTTCTAGAGACAGCGCTATGGTGCAGAATGTGGGTATTAAGACGCTATGGTGTCGGCGTTGGGTACTAGCTACATAACAAACAAAAAAAACCACAGGCTATACTTTTTATACCCTTGCCAAGACTGGGCGAATCATGCCCACTCAAGCGATAATCCAGAATGGAAACTACTTGATGACGTCGCACTATATGTCTAGGAGACTAAATCACCAGTCCACGGTTGTCATACTGACCCTCATCATTTTTTGTTCGTACCACAAGAGACTGGAACCTGTTGCCCTCCTCACTATTTCCTGTTTCCTATTCACCATAATCATCCTTCAAGTCTTAATGATATAATGCCGTAACGCGCTCAGCAGTATAAAGAGTAAATAAATAAATTATATTTCGAGACTGGCAACAATGATATGCTTTATATACTGAGGCCATGGAACAATAGCTCCAAAAGCTTTTAACGGTTAAAAGTAAAGCTTGAGTTTCATTGTAAACAATTATACCAGGGTTATACTAATTGTCGCGTCAAAAATCATTAAAATAACTTTTTTCTGTAATATATTTTAAAATTTGACTTGTCTTTATATATCTTGTTATGTCAATGCTTCCTGCGATTTGTTTACCCACATCTGAAAGGGACAACATTCGTAGGTTTGCGCGTCTACAATTTCTTTCGAAATATAGTGTTGATTTATTTCTTATTGCCATCATACAGTCCCCGCTATGGTACTGAAGCATGCGCGAAATAAATAAATGGATAGCTCCAACGTCAAAGCGCGACCTGTTTTATCGCTCGCCGCAAACGCGGCGCGCTACCGAAAAATCACACCCAAGATTTCTGCAAAGTTCCCCCGACGAAATTGCACCTGTCGTCCTAAGCAACCTTCGCCGCACCAAGTCCAGAGTTGTCCGTGCCCTCTCCTACCTTACCTCTCCTCTCCGTCTCCTCCTCTTCCTTTCCGGTGACTCGACCTTCCAAATAACCCACTTCCTGCGCACTGCTTCCCGCCTCACGCGATGAAGCTCGCCTTTGGGAGGCGCTCAGGACAACAACAACGAAAAGATACAGCGAAAATTTAAGAATGGTGCTCTTTTAATGATGATGTGGGGGCCCCAATTTACCTCCGCCCAGCTTAGATCGAGGCAGGTGCGCCGTCTGCACTCCGGTGGACCCGAGACTGACAGTGCTATGAAAGCTACGTGCCCGTTGGACCAGTCGCGTGGCCATCTTTAGTCACGTGGTCACGCTCTCGCCCATTCCCACCAGCAGAGGGAGCGGGAGTCAGGTGATGAGACGGAGGTGGTTGATTTTGGTCCGGCAAGTGCATAGCTCCCACAGCACTGTCGGCTTAGGGGCGAGCGGAGGGTACAGTGAGAGCCGTTCTTAAGCAGAACGTCTCGCAGAGGTCGTCCTGGAGGATGAAGTGAACCTACGTCCGACGCGGCCAACAGGTGAAGCCAGTCTTGCGGAAAGACAACCGAGAGATAGCGTTTAACGACCAGGAGTTAGCGCGAAATCTACACGAGCGCCGGAAGCCAGTTGCTTTTTTGCGAGTCGTTTTCTTTTTTTCTCTTTTCATATTCTAGGTCCTTGCTTTTCATTCATGAAACCTACGGGCTGTCTTGAAGGGCTGCAGTGTTAGGGATCTGCTCAAGTTGTACTACGCCTAAAGCTCTAGTATTGTTGTTGTTTTTTTTTTACAAAATATGTTAACTTACGTTTTCTGTTAAAATGTTGGGCTTTTCTTTTTATATGCTATACTGCCTATTTTACTAGTAATTGTCACCCCCGGCTAAATTCGGATTGTGTACCACACCACTGCGAAAAACTAATCCATATTTAATACAATGCTCGGACTAACAAAAATAAAAAAACAGAGAACAAAGAACCAAGGTTCCCATACCAAAACACGAAAAGGTCTGCCGTACTTTCATACTCTCTTAAACGTGGAATACATTAACTCTTTGACAATGAAGTTTCTTTTGAGCGTAGTTGTAAACCCGAGACTGGGGATACGGACAAGGGACAAACCCAGAACGACACGGACGAAGTCTCCTTTGTCCGTATCCCCGGTCTCGGGTTTACAACTATGCTCAATTTACAACAGCTAGCCTGCACCCTCACCACTGCTTTATTATAAGTTTCTTTTCCCGTTGACGTCTTATTATGGTGATGTAGGCCACTAGAAGACGCTCTCAAAGTCTTGTTTCTCGCCGACGACGGTGACGCACGCCAGTGAGAGACTTGGCGTTAACAAGAACAACGAAGACGTTTACTGATCGTGAATCAATTACAAATCAAACACTACGGGTGACCCTGTAAAAACTCAGTCGCATGCCGCGCATGGCAGAAGTCTTGCAGGCGCAACGCGAAGCACGAACGTAGTTAGTTCGACACGAGCTCGTTCAACTCTCAAACCTCTCTGACAGACAGGCAGACAAAGTATGAATTAAGGAAACAAAGTGGCTCATTTGGTGTCCCAGTGTTAAAAAACAACTGAGCCGCCACCTCTCCCTTCCAATCAGGGTTCCAGGTGGATCCCATAGGATACTGGCGGCGACGAACTCCCAACAAATCCGACGAGGGATCACATTCTCCTCCGGAACCCTAACGAGCACCCCCACTGTTTCTAAGTTGGAAAGGGAGATGCAATGCCTACTCTGGCCAGATGTCAAAGAGCACATGACGTCTCCGACCTCGTGGAGAGTCTAGAGATAAGTAAAATCAACAAAGTGCACAAAAAATGGCGTAAAAGGGTGAACACAAGTCCAGCGCAGACTCTCATCTGAAGGTTTAATGGCAAACAAACACTGAAGTAAACAACAGCAAACAACACCATCATGACGAATCAGCACGTGTTAAGGTAACCAACCTCCCTGCTACGTAGATGGACCGAAGTTTAGTTTACGTAATTCTCAGTCGCTTCTCTTTTGATCGTATACGCGCTCTAAACATTATCTGGTCCATCTTCCGACAATCGTGACGTGATGGAAGTAGGGATGGCATCCATAGGGCTGGACAATGAAGAGACAACTGCCCCTCCTGCAGTCGACCGCAAAAACCAAGCATGTTCACGCAGTCTCTCATTGATACAGCTGCCAGTTTAGCAGATGTATGAACGCATTTTTACTACAACTTTAGTTGAGAGTCAGCGCTTGCCTTGTGTGCACCTTTCTACGCCGTCTTCCATTTTTTTGTGCGCTGCGTTGATTTTATTAAGCATGAACCAACTAGCCCGCATCAACACCGTAATAAATTATATAGAAAAGGTGCCCCCGATCACCACATTCCGCCTAAGATAGCAGGACTCTCATTTAAATAAGTCTACAGGAATATTTAGCACGCCTCTCGAGTCTTACAGTGGAAGAAAACTGGCAGATGTTCAAAACCGAAGTTCATAAACTAACAAATAAGCACATTCCTTTAAGAACTGTAATAGAAAACTCTCAGTCACCCTGGTTTACAAGAACCCTAAAACGTCTCTCAAACAAACAAAAAAAACAGCGTCTTTTTCGCGCCGCAAGGTCATCTACGTGTGAGGAGCGTTGGTTACGTTATCACACTGCTGTAAGAAGTATATAACAAGGCAATTGATAACGCCAAGGCAGATTTCATGTCTTATACCCTTCCACTATATTAATCAGCAATTTTAAACAATTTTAGACCATAATGAACAATAAAGAGCATTCATCCCGTACGCTAAAATATACAGATGGCGATAATATGACCAGTGATATGTAGTGCTAGTTTAATAAATGCAACCTTTGCGGAATCATTTTCCTGTGACCAGGTGCAAGACTTTCCACTGCTAGACTCTGTTGATTATCTGCCTATGGAGCCCATTTTTCTTGATTATGCTGGAATTGTTTGCATCATCGAAAGTTCAGATTGTCATCTTCAGCAGTAATAAAGGGAATTAATTCGAAGTTTTAAAAAAATAATAAGCGTGACTCTTCTATTATATTAAAAACGTTATTTGAGCAATCTATTCAACAACCTATTCTTCCACTGGACCCATTCACAAGGCTGGTGACAAACATTCCCCTCTCAATTATCGTCCTATTTTTACAACCTTGCAGTGTTTCCCGTAAACTTCTCGAACATGTCATCTACTTTAACCTTGTCAAACTTTTTTAGAATCCAACCACTTTTTCAGCATTGCCCAACATGGTTTTTGAAAAAACATTTTCATGTGAGGCGCTGCTATTATCATTCACTCATGATATTCATAGCATTCTAGACCGAGATCTGAGGCGGACTGCAGTTTCTGGACTTCGCAAAGGCCTTTTACAAAGTCTCTCACAAACCGTTGCTACTAAAACTTCCCAAACTTAACAAAGACGCTTACGTTCTTGCATAGATTGAATATTTCCTATTTCAAAGGTCACAATTTGTTCTTCTGCCACTGTTGCTTGAGGTGTTCCACAGGTATCAGTCTTAGGACCCCTACTATTTTAATAAATATTAACAACCTTCTCACTAATGTCTCATCGTCTATCTGTTTGTTCGCTGATGACTGCGTTATCTATCGTGAAATTCTAGACCATAATGATACTTCGAAACTCCAATCAGACGTTAACGCTGTCTACCAATGGTGCAATGCATGGTCTATGAGTCTTACCGCTAACAAATACAAGGCCATGCAGGTGTCTCGCCAATCGCATGACTTTCCTAACTACACTCTAAAAAAGCGCGTGCGTCTACTTTCGCGCACAACACTCAGAGATCCAATCACCGCAACTTATAGAGGCAGCTCAGCGAATGACGATGCCGAAACATATGTTTAGACCAAAGAACGCAGTCTGAGTTGTGACATTAAGCAATGCAAAACGTCACTCTTGCATTGCTTAATGTCACAACTCAGACTGCGTTTTTTTGGTCTAAACATATGTTTCGGCATTGTCATTTGCTGAGCTGCCTCCGTAAGTTGCGATGATTGGCTCTCCGATTGTTACGCGGAAAGTAGACGCACAGGCTTTTCTTACAGTGTACACCCTGTGTAATGTCCAATTAGAGCCAGTATCGATATATAGATATTTAGGCGTACATATAACTTCCAACCTGTCATGGACAACTCATATTCAGCACATTTCTGCTACTAACCGAACTGCATGTTAGGCTATATCAAACGTAATGTTTCATTAGCCCCTGTTTCACTTAAGATAATTCTTTACAAAGCTTTAATGCGCCCAAGTTAGAATATGCAGCATCTGTCTGGGATCCCGGACAAGCAACTCTTACATTTACGTTAGAAGCAATTCCAAACAGGTCTGCTCGCTTTGTCCTAAGTAACTACTACCGCACTGCCAGCGTCACCTCTATAGAAAAAATAAAACTGAATAACAAACGTTATCCTTACGTCAAAACGTTTCTCGCCTTTCTTTGCTTCATAATATTTATTACCTTAATTCTCCACTACGCGACATACAAATCTCTCGTCCATTTTATGTCTCCTATCGTCTTGATCATTAGCATAAAGTGGGCGTCCCAAGTTCTATCACGACAATGTTGTATACCTCATTCGTTCCTCGTTCATCCCAGAAGTGGAACCACCTTCCCGGGTCGGTAGCTATCATCACGGACACTGATTTAAATCGGCCGTCACCTTTTTTTTTGACGAGTCCTAATATGTTTCTATGATATCAGGCACGTATCCAGGGGGAAGGGCATGGGCCCGCCCCCCCCAATCTTCCATTTTGCTGGGACCCCTTCCTCCCCTCGAACAGCATTTTCTCGTGGGCACCCCCCTAACAAAATCGCTACGTGCCTGATTGATATAACCTTCTTGTTATTGAGTTTGCCGAAATTATATTTTGTTGTTGGTTTAACCCTTTCTTGTTGCTCTTCCCTCTGTAATGCCTTCCGGCCTTGAGGGTACAATACATGAAATGAAATTAAATATCTTCTTTTCCAAACACTTTGTCACCACATTCCGCCCCACAGCGTGATGGGAACCAGTGTTGTACGTAACGGCGTTCAAGGAACGGCGTTCATGAAGAACGTTCGTTTTAGGAGGAACGAGGGAACGCCACCGTTTCAATTTTGCATCGGTGGAACTGGAACGGGAACTCGTTACTTTTTTACTGGAACGGAAAAGGAACGGCGTTCCTTTTTCGTCCAGTGGGGTAATTTTTATTTTATTTCTAAGAGTATTCTAGAAGTATCAAAGCAATATCTTTACGAAGAGCAGGATCTCGTCAACGTTTTGGTTACTTATCTTGGGATTTATTTTGTGTGGTCTTCGCTTGGTAACAGTCGGGTCCAGGAGAGCTAATGGACATCGATTCTTTTTTCAGTGTTCGAGACTGCGGTACAAAAGGCAAAACTTTTAGTCGAAGAAAAGACACAGAAAGAGGGACGTCTCAAACTCAGCTGCTGTCTTTGCATCCACGAATTCTCATACACCCAGCAATCTAAGGCCGACTGCAGCCATCACTCGAACTTCCACAAAGAGACCTACAGTTACAACTAAAGAACAGGTTACCAGACATCGAACAAACCCTTGTATCCCGAACATTGGTCGCTTAAAAAATACACAAAAGTTAACCTTTATTCCTTCTCTCCTTGTCCCCCACCCTCAAACTGAACAACGAATCCAACCTTCACGAAGAACGACTGGTAGTTTTCAAGACTGACCTTCCAAAAGCCCTACCCTCTTCTTCACTTGCTCGTCTTGCGGACAGCAACATCAGAGAAGCAACTGTTGTTAAGTTCGAACAAGGGACTTTGTTAGATTCAAACGTGTGAGGTTGTAAAACGCTCACGCAATTTGGGGTAACAGTACATTTGGCTCGTCTGAATCGCCCACCCCAAACATGAATATGGTTAAAAGCTTTGATTTTTAAAGGTGAATATATCAACAACGAATGAAACCCTGCTTCCGCTTGTTTTCTTCTTCTGGTGCTCTTCCATCACGGCATTCAAATTGTGTATGTTCCAATTTATTGGGATATATTTAAAAAAATCTTTCCTCGATCTATATAAATATGGTAATCAGCAAAATACAAATGTAGCGTATATGTAACGATACGTTCCATTTTTTAACTGTAACGGGAACGAGGTCCTTTTTAACATATGTAACATGTAACGGGAACGCGTTCAAAAATCAGATGGAACGAGGAACGATCTTTCGTACCCTTTTTTCGAGGAACGTGTACAACACTGGAGGGAAGCCATCACACAGCTGACTGGACCCGCACACAAGTATCCTTCCTGTGTGATGGCCAGCGCCGCAGCAAATCTCGCGGCTCCAATAATTCCAGGCACTTAACACCAGTTTATTACCCAGCTCCACGAGTGCCCAAAGGTTTTCACTGGGTTCTATCTTCCAACGGCAGAGTGCTCGTGCCTGTGGGCCCTAACCGTAACCAGCTTTCCACGTGGGGTACCGGGGCCGGGGTCTCCCCGAGAGGTCTGTCCGGCCGCGTTAGCGCCGGTGCGGAACTCTCGGACGTACTGAGGACAATCATAGAAAAAATGGTAAGGGTAGCAGGCGAGCTGGTGACTATTAACCACGTTGAATTAACCTGAGACTGGGGTAGAGAAAACATCAAAACGTAGAAAGGAAAGAAAATGAGACAGGACGACGTTTGAGACGTCGTCCTGTCTATTTTCTTTCCCTCTACGATTTTGATGTTTCTTTGCCCCAGTCTCAGGTTAATCCAACATGATTAGTACTGAGGACCCTTGCAGCGAGGCCCCAACACCCCCGACACCCCCGACACCCCGGAAACATGATCCGGGGCCTCCGAAAAGCGGCCGTTTGGACCTCCGGCCCCATTGCGTACAAGCGAAAATCCGCCTTGGGGCAGCAGCTGCAACGGATACAAGTGGCCAGCCCAAGCAGGGGTGCCGTCCTGGTTCCTGCCGCGGAATGCGATAACCTCACGCTGACAATATAAAGTAGACCAATACAAAAGAAATAAAAAAAACACGAACACCATTTCACCTGAATTAGACTAAATGTAGTGGGCCATATCTCGCCCTCCACAGTCAGCGGATTTTGTGAACTCTGTATAAAAACAAATACATTTTTATATTATAAGTGCACAAAATTTGTTCGCCAATTATCCAAACAGGCAGCAATATTTTTTTCCCCTTGACATGACATTTTTTTTTCGTAAAAGGCAGCAACAAACGTTTAAGTTATCAAACGCTTTATCGCGAACAATTGAGCGGGGACAGCTCGCCACGCTTATTTTTTATGCACTTGCAGGTTCTGCCATGCTCTCGTTCAAACACGACTAGAACTTGAAGCTTGAGTTTCAGTACCATGAACGAGCTATTTGACAAATAGAAAGACAATGATAATTCTGGAGACCGCAGTCGTAACAAAATTACATATTCGGTGATGTATGTCCAAATGTGGGGGAGGAGTGGGGTGACACTAAAAGTTTTTACAACCTTAAGGATGTGATTCAGCTTGTCGTAGGGATAACAACGTAGAGGTGTTACGAAACACACTTTAAGAACCTAATGAAGAGCTGAAAATAAAGATGATGACGACCTTATCCGCATCGTAGGAATACCTCTACTGGTCGCAAATTTACATACAACACTCATCATATGCGATTCTCGCATTCACAGAAACAGTAAATACGGACACAATGAGTAATAGCGCACGAGAGAGGAATCATTTACCTGGTGACTGCTCCACAGCCTTATATGCGCGACAGATCAAAGTTGCTCCTTCGCAGGTGACCGCCTCTGCAGTTACAAAGATTGCACGTATATTTTTTTGTTCTCGTCAATATTTCACGTATTGCATAACATATCTGAGTTCAAAGAAATTTATCTCCAAGCAGAAAAAATTAATTGTATGAGTCCAGGCAATGATTATTTTAGATTATTGCTAAAACAAGCTCGGCCGTGCGGCAACACCATCCAAAAGGGTGTTTGGTTTGCCTCACTTTGTCGTACTACCCTTATCCACATCCTTTTTTCACCCTTCAGAAATGAAGGGTGTTCACAAGGAACGTCACTATTCTATAAGTGAGTAAGGTTAATTACGACCAGATAAGGGTGCTGACGGGGTGTAGCAATGAGTTTAAATTTCCAGAACACTGTTTACACCCTGGAAGGTGTAACACTTCTTAGAATGTGCACGTCCTTTCCCAGTAAAAGCTCCTAGCTATTTTGTACCTACAGTAAGTACAAGTAGTCATTGCGTCGAGCTTTATACGCCACGTGCCGATAACATAATTTCTACGGAAAATGTAGTTACAGCTACTGAGGGGGGGGGGGATATTTGAACCGATAAATTTCTTACGCTCCAAAAATGTACCACCATCAGTGATAGTGTTGCATGCAGACTTGGAAGTAATCCGTTACATGTACGCAGATTTGTACGTAACGCGTTACAGGTAATGGATTACTAGTAATCGATTACATTTTACTGTAATTTTGTAACGCTTCAATTACTTCCCTTAGGGAGCAACGATCCTTGTAACCGAATTACATTTTATGCTGTAATCGATTACAAAAATTACCCATTACAAATGTTCTCGATTTTTTTTTTCGGGGGTGAGGGGGGGGGGGGATTAGATGTGCTGAGTCACACAGCTTTAGGCAACGGATCAATATTTTTTTTTCGAAACCACTAGGCACGGGATCTCGAGGATGAGGTGGTCACTTCACTAAACTTCGTTTCCTGGGTACATTTTTTTTTTCTTTTTGGTACACAGGAGACTACGTCTCGGTATGAAAAATGACCTTATCCAGCCTCTTGTGAGTACAGTATTTCAAACAGCGCCCTTTTTATTTTAATTTCTTTTTTCACAAGAGGGATTGTATGTGTTGGCGTCACTCACCAAGCACTAAGCAAAAACGGTCAAGGTGTTCTTTTTTCCTTTTTCTTCGGAGCAACTGAGCGCGAGACTCAATGATTTTGCTACATTAATGCAAAAAAATTTAATGACAAGTAATGTGGGAAGTAATCGATTACTTTAGAGTAATTTTTCGATTACTTTTTTGAGTCTGTAATTGTAGTTGTAATCGGTTACTTTTTACAGTGAGGTAATTGTAATTGTAATCGGTTACTTTTTTTCAATAACGTGTACAAGTCTGCATTCACAGGATTACATGTAATAAATTACTTTTCTTGTAATTTAGTAATTAATCCGTTACTTTTTGAATATGTAATTTGTAATGTAATCCCATTACTTTTTCAGTTACGAATTACTGAAATTACTTGTTACAATTCTTCCGTCCCATCAAAGGGACAAATAGGGTGGAAGAACAGCCATGCAACGGCCTTCGCGCTTTTAGCATGGTAACACAAGACGGAGGTTCACTCGCGAAGAGAGTGCTGGTGAGGGAAAGGAATTGACGGAAAGCTCGACAGCCCAACCAGAGCCTGTTTCTGGACTCGGTCGTACGGTCCATCTCGCAAGTGGTTGCCGCATCTTTATATTTTTTGGCAACCTTGCTTTCGTTCTGAAAAAGAAGTTAGCCTACTTAATTTGAAATCCTTTTTAAAAACAACTTGTACACCATGACTTTCTGCCAATGCCATTCAGGTTGTCTGAGACACCACGAAAGGAGGACACGCCTACCTAACATGTTCTGGTTAGTTTAGGCTAAACTACAGAGCCTAGGAAGAAGCCTGATAAGTGGGTATGCGTGCCTTACTTTCATTGCGTCTCAAACAACCTGAAGGCATTGGCAGAAAGTCATGGTGTACGAGTTGTTTTTCAAAAGGATTTCAACTTATGTAGGCTAACTCCTTTTTCGGAGGGTAAGCAGGGTGGCCAAAAAAACAACATAAAGATGCGGCAACCACTTGTGAGATGTCAGCAGTATACGAGATACCAATGGGCTGTGGGTTCTCGTACGTGGATCAAACTGGCCGCTGCTTGAACGATCGAATATTGGAGCGTAAAAGAGCGGTTAATTCTTCTGCCAGTTCTGAAATTATAAAACACCTGAGTGAATGTGGAAATCGTTACCCAGATTGGAAGCAGACGACTGTGCTTGACAAAGAAAAAGGTCAGTTTATAAGGTCGATTAAGGAAACAATTAGATCACGAGCGCATGTAATTGTATAAGCATGCCCTCTTTGACTTTGACGAGGACACTAAAGCGTTTTTGTCTGTTTAGTCCTCAAGTAGGGTGTGACTCGGGTATTTTCTGATTGTTTTTTTACTGTGAGATATTGACATTTGAAAACTGTCTTGAGACCTGTTTTCGATACTCATGATTTATCGGTGGTTTGTGTGTCTTCTGTTAGGATATGTATTAATTGGAATACGACAAGAAAGAAAAAGACGCGGAGGAAGAATACTCAGTTCGTGTGCTCGGGGCTTTCTTAGCTTAGTGAGTGTGCCTGCTGTTGAATCTGTATAATTTGGATGGAAGTTGACAAAAAGAAGACTGTTGTGGAATTAAAGGACAGCTGTATGTTGTGCTGGTTTTGAAACGGTGGTATGCATGTCTTTATTGTTTCCTTCTCTCAGGGTTTTAATTCTTCATTATGAATCCTGTATGTCCGTTTTGCATTCAGGCGACGGGTTCACAAACCGAAAAAGCCGACAACCGCGGAAGGCAACGTACCTTTCCTGTCAGCGTAATCGTAGTGACGGGCATTGCAGGTTGCAGAAGCGATGGCGTCAATGTAGAAGACGTCTTGATGGGTTAACCTGGAAGAACACGAAACTCAGCATGTTGTAAAAGAAATTAAGCTCAGCGAGGCAGAAAGTTTGGGCGAGTTGGTTGATCACCTCACAGGGTGGGAGCAGAGAAAATTTTATGAAAGACAAGAAACAAGTAGCGAACAGATACAGCGCTGTGTCTGTGCACTTCTTGTTTCTTGCACTTCTTCAAATTGGCGCTGTTGCCAGCCTGTAAGTCTGGGTACTGTTTTGAGTTACGATGCTGAACATCTCTCGGGTATATTCCTTCGCAAACCTTTTACCAATGTGTGTAAGAAAGGGAGCAAAAACATAAACAACCTTATAAAAGAAAACCATATGACATATACCAGAATTTAAAAAAAATTGTATACAGCTAAAAAAATCATTATTTCTGCTCGTCATTACCCGAGCTCCCACCATCGATTGCAGTGATTGGCTTTCCCAACTGCTTTGCATAAAAGTAGAGTTTCCAAATATCTTAAGGTCTATGACCCATATCTCTCAACGTGAAAACCATATGACATATTAATTATATGAATTTTTTCTAAATTAATAACACAGAACTCAGGTAAAGATTCTGCTACGCTTGTCCACCATGCCTTCCTTGTCAGATGGCACATACATGGCATTGTTTTCTTCAACTATTCATTGATATTTACTAATTTTACAATTAGCACAATTTTAATGTTAATATTCTGGGTGCACAGCAGCCGACAGTATATTATATGGTGTGTGTGTGTGTGTGTGTGTGTGTGTGTGTGTGTGTGTGTGTGTTTGTGTGTGTGTGTGTGTGTGTGTGTGTGTGTGTGTGTGTGTGTGTGTGTGTGTGTGTGTGTGTGTGTGTGTGTGTGTGTGTGTGTGTGTGTGTGTGTGTGTGTGTGTGTGTGTGTGTGTGTGTGTATAATACGCGTTTAAGGCATGGGATGTTGTCTTGAACCACTTAAAATTGCAAAGACCACTAATAAAACAATTACATTTTTTATATGGGTTTTTCGTATGATATTACGGGGTAGGGTCGTATATGTGTGCATACCTTTTTTCTTCAGTCGGAAAATGTTTTATATTGAATGGATTTCGAATTGTTTTACCTACTTCAGTTACGATACACAACGCAGTACCGAAAACGTATCTAGTGTCTCTCCTGGCTTCATATCCAGCGGTAAGAAAAGATAAACCTGGCTCAATTCATTAGGTTTAGTTACCTACGATCATTGTTAATTGATGAGCAGTCACGCTTCGTGCGAAATCAATCAGATTTGGTCTGATATCGAACAACCAAACACCAAAACACTTATTGTAGCCGCGAGAAAGATGTAATCAAATAACGATCTATATCTTTAGAACTCGATTCATGTCCGATTCTAATTGGCGGATTAATTAAGATCCGCCGTGTCCGTTTATCTAACCGCTCCAGATAGCGCATCTTCCTTCGAGTAGCAGTGCAGCTGTCACCGGGCCAGACAAATGGTAGTACACCTCACGTGCCTTATTGAATGCGCGGTGCATATTTATGAGCCCTGCCGTCGGACGCAATTACTTGGGTTCTCAGGACGCTGTTATACCAGCAAGCTCTCAGCTCGTGCTCTTCGCCGAATCCCCGCCAATTAAAAGCGAGGACCCAGAAGTGCACCCGCCGAGACGACGTGATCAGCATTAGGTTATCGCGTCGTCATCGCCGCTTCCATTATAACCGCGATGATCCCTAATATCTCTCGTTCGTACAAGCTAATGATCGCTGTTACGGATCGAGCGCGCCAGAAGAAATAATGAACACGAACACGATTTGCACCTTCGCGCGCTTTTTAATCGTCGGGACCGCTGGGGCAGTCCCACCTAGGACACAAGGCCTGACTCCTCTCCCCTCAGCGTCATCAATGGTGGATGTAGGCAGTGCCACCTAGAGCGCAGTTGCCGCTGAGGGCGGCTCGTGTGTCCACTGAGGATGACGTCATGAGGAGGCCTTATCTTCCAGGTGGCATTGGCCAGGGAGCACGAATCTCGGAAGGTGGAAATGTCGGGGTCCGATTCGCTAAGTGTTCCGGCGTCCGCCGCGTGTTCTGGCAATTATCCGCGGTTCCGATTGGGAGACGCGAAGAAAACGGAATAAACTCGTTGGGATTATGAGGTGCCGATGAGGTTGTGCCGCCAATGGTCGGAGTCGTCGTGCGTGTGCGGCGTGCGCTGGATATTGAAGAGGTGGATGGCGACTAAGGGAGAATGTTGTTCTCCGAGGGGTCCAGTCAGGTTTATTGTTTCTTCTCTGTATTAGGGTTGTTACACAGAGTTCGACATTCCACGCACTGCGCCAAAGGGGAGACCGGCAAGGGGATAAAAAATGATCAACGCCAAGGGACGGAAGTGTATAGCGTGCAACTTGCGTAAACTACTTTAGTCGTCTCATGAGAGGGTTTTCAAGTCAATGGAAAGAAACGAGAAATCTACGATGTGTCCTCCACCACATAAAAATGGACGGTGTTTCGAATCAAATAACACAGTGCTCAAAATCGAAAAACCAATGGATAAAAAAAAAACTGCAATGACCACCACAAATCTTCAAGAATGACGCGGAAATGCATTCTGTGTATACCAACTGCATCCCGTAGGAAAAAGGCTAATTTCTTTCAAGTCTACACATGTGTTCAGTTTCGTCATGGATCTAGTTCCTTCCGTGGATTGCTGCAATTGGATCTCGCAAGACCTATGCGGAAGTGGAAGCTCCCGGTTTCCTGGGATGTACGGCAAGGGTCCTATGCGAACATGTCCCGAAGAAAGCGTAACGCAAAAGTGATATACGCAATTTCCCTGTTGAAAACCTGAACTGGTGTATAAATTCGCACCAATTCAATTTTCCCGCTAAATGCAGCTGGGAAAACGCTTCTCACAGGATTTCGAGCATGTATCCTAAAAATCATCGAGTTATTATAACGTACGCAGGAGGTTCAACTGGCGCTAGTGTTTATGCGACTTCCTGGATGCGAAATGAAGCAGACAGCAGCCAGTGTACTTTTGAGGTACTCCTGTGCATTCCTGTGAGAAAGCTCACGTGCATTTTGTCGTTTCGCCGGAGAATAACAGGATTAACCTTTGTTAATTGAGTCGTAGTGAATAGTAGGTAACTTTATAAAGATGATAAAATTGTAGTTGTTTTAGTTGGAGTTATTTTTTTCATTCATCAGTGAACGATGTCCAACTTCGCTATAGTTCAAGCCCAAACCTCTGTTCCATAGCAGGTATGCAAAGAGGAGCGACGATTATAAGCAAAATAGCAATCGAAAGGAATATAGAGTGTGTTCGAACTTCTCCAGCCTTCCGGTGGCGCCAATATATTGCTAGTATGCCAGTCCTGACATTATATGAAAATGACCCCGTCGAGTATCTTTAGATTACGAGCAGCTAAAAACATTCAAAACGTAAATAATACAGTACGTGGTCCGTGATAGGTGTATTTTTCTTATTTCGTGTTCCTGCTATGTCGGGCAAGCTTTTATCGGGTACACGTGCTCTGACTTCGAGCCATTTTCAAAAATATTGTAATCTTGCGGATGATGTTTTGAACGCAGAACAAGCATCTTCGTTCATATGCATCACGCAGAGAGAATAAAGACATACTTTTTTATCGCTCGCAAGTCGGACTATATTACTTGGCCTTCACTTTATGTTGATCGTCTACATTCACATGGAGTTACTGATCCAGTGTTACTGCGTAGGTATTGCCCGTCTCTCTTTGTTTTTTCAAGATGTCCTTCGTTCGTTTGATACGTAACACCCCCACGCTGAAAAGCGCCAAAACCGTGTTCGCGCTAACAGTGTCCGACAGTGCACACAAATGCTTGTATGAAGCTGCATTAGCATCGTGTTTAATGTAATTAATCTTGAAGAAAAACAACGTAACCAACCAATATTTTTCTTTACAACATTGAGAAATGTTCCAAGCTATCTCCTAGTACGTACGAATTATTCGTGATATTTGCTCTTAAGCACAGGAGGAAATACACCCACTTTTTCCAAAGAAATTGCATTACAGAAAACCTGCTCTCACTTTGCAACAGCACACTAGCGCTAGCTAAACCTCTAGCGTACATTGTAAGAACTAAATGATAAAACTAAAGCAAAAAAGTATGAAGTCGTGGCCTGTCGTGGTTGTGCACTCTTGTCGCCTTCGTTTACTGAACTTTCTATCCAACAACCCCCCCCCCCACCACAAACACACACACACGTCATCGGATGGAGGGATGGATGTTAATGGCTATACCCTTTGTAACGGCCGGTAGCTTGCGCCACCTAGCCTAAGCTCTAAAAAGGACCACCCTGGTAGGCTACCCTTGGTGCATCCCTAGCGGATGCACCCAGGGTGGCCTAATGCGCGGCAGCGCCAGCGCCAGAGCGTCTCGCATGCGTTTCACAACGACAACGACGCTCTAGCACGCGGCAACGCTGAGACGAACGCGTCCGCCGCCTTGCTGGCGGCTCTGGTCGATCTTCAGCGTGTATTTCCACTTGGATCGGGCCGGTGGATCAACTAACGATCACGTCATTCGCACGCCCGGTCTTCTAGTCGGCTTTGGTCTTTCTCCATCACGTCGAATGTTTGCCAGGCCCAGTTTGCTACTTTAGTGCGGAGGAGAAAATTCCCAGTGTAACTCAAAACGCCCTGCTCAGTTTCTCTCCCGAATTTGTACGTAGGATTGAGTACATTTACATTTTCCTAATGCATCAAAAATTCCCTAAGCAAACCCCTTGTGTGAACTCATACGCGCTCAATGAACGAAATAGCGCGAAAAAGAATAAAAAGAATAAGATTATTTGTAACATACACTTTTTTTTTTCGAACTGCAATAACTAATTGCTTAAAGCTTAGAGTTAATATTACGTCCACTAGTGGTCCAGCTGGCGATAGTGTGCAGTTTTGAACTAAAGCAGGCATACAGCAACCTGCAGTCAAAAATAGACCACTGCTAATGCATTTTTAGGGGAAACTTCGGTGCATTTTCTTTCTGCACTTGCCTAGAAGAAGTATTACGATGATTCCTTACGTAATAAATTGCTGGGCACATTTCTCGGTCACGTAGACGAATATATTCTAGCATCGTTGAAACTTGGGCGAGTTGGACAAACCGGTAGATGTGTTAATGAAAGACTTACGCAACATGCCCGGTCTCTTAATTCGTCACGGAGCGGGCGAATCTTCTGATTCACTGCGATTGTCATGGCTGCAGTCCAAGTTCCAAGTTTAGTGGAAACGACGATGCTGGGTAGGCAGAGAACAAAGACGAATAGAGAAAGTTTAGAGGTGTATTTTATTTCAAGGTGCGAGGACGGAAGCTGTGTCGTTGTGCCGTCTCTAGCTTTAGAGGACAAGGAACGTGTGATTCTCCGAGAATTCGAGAACTATTAAGAAATAGTGGACGGTATATGTTCGTGAATGTTTTGAATATCACAACTAGCTATCTTCTGTCTCTTTGCAATAAAATATCGGTTGCAAATCAACGCTCTGTTTCCGTGCGTCTATTCTCTATCTTCGCGCTGTTTTCAATTTCCACAGACGAATATATTGGTCGGGAGACAGTGTTTTCCTTTCAAATTTATGGCACTAAACATAATGCTGAAATGACTTCACACATGCAATTATGCATACTGTCCGACAGTGTAGCGCGAGCATGGCATCGGCACTTTTCTGCGAGAGGTGTTTACGCCGGTTTACGTGGCCAACTAAGAAAAATCAATCTCGAATATCCTGAGAGACGGCAAGAACTGCGCATTAACACTGGGTCAGTAGCTGCCTGTGCACGTAGACGATCAAAGTAAAGTGAAAGTCAGTTAATTAGTTCGGAATTGCCATACTTTTTTCTTCTTCTTTCTGCTAATACATAGGTGCAAAAATGGTTAAATTATTTCCGCATATCAGCATACCAGAAGCAAATGTACACTCTCAGAAAAAAGGTGTAGACTTACACCCTTTTGTCCTATATAATACACCCCAAAACTTCAGCTCTACGTAACTACAGCACACTGCCGCTGAACTGGCGGCCCTAACTCTTACGAGGGGCTTGATTACGGTGCGAGATAACTTATTAAACAGCTAAATTACGCATCAAAAACTACAACAACAAAAATCCCGGAGGTTTTTTTTTTTGTAGGGCCAAGAAAAGCCGATTAATTGTTTTGTAGGCACTAACACGTACGTAAGCTTTTTTTTATAAGTTGTACCACTCGGCTATGAAGCCGCTGGTGAAAGTTGGAACCTTCGGTTTAACATCAGTAGCGCTGTACGTCGAACTGAAGTTTTGAGGTGCATTACGTGGGACGGGGTGTAACTACTACACCCCCTATCTCTGAGGGTGTATCCGCGTGTCTCAAAACAAGCATATTTGCATGCTGGAAAAAGATAGAAGCGGGCAAAGGTGGGAATGAGACCCAGGATCCTCATGGGTTCAATCCCCACACGTCTCTGCGGCGTGAAGATCAGCGGCGCAAGCTTCTCGAGCGTCGGTACTCAAACATATTCGGCCACCAATCCCTCTATGAAGGGGAGCATAAGTAGAAGAGGAAACCAGCTGGGCATAAGACGTGTCTTTTGCATCCTCAGAAAGCCAACCGGACCAGTGACACCCCCATGTCTTCGATCGACAGACTTCTCAAGCAGTTCGGTTACAAGCTCCACCGCAAGCTGGAAGACATCAAGGCCCGCCTTCGCGAAGACCACCGGCCTTCCAACACCGGTGCCAGCCCCCGGAGCTCCACCACGAGGGTGCTGGACTCCCTGCGTCACCGGAAATTCAGCCGGATCGTCCGCATGCAGGGCAAGCAAGGAGCCCTCGCCAGGCACTCGAATCTGGCCTGCTAGAAGACAGCAGCCCACGGTGGTTCCGCGAAGACCGCTGCTGAGCCTGACGCTCTTCCTCACCCTCTTCATCACTACAATCATCACCATCAGTCATCACCGTCAAGCGTCATCATCAGTGATCACCATCAGCTACCACCATCACCTTCACTCATTCTGTGCTTTCACCTTGTTTACCTAACGTACACGGCGGTGGACAGGCCGGCGCAGTTCGCGCAACGGCTTTCATTTACCTCTCTGCTTTGCCTGGCACATCGCCGGCTACGCACTCGTTTCTGTGCAAATACATCACTTATCACTTCGCTAGCCAGAAAACGTTGGCGTTCGATAAAATCAACCCAAAACAGGAAATTATAAAAGAAAAGAAATAATGTTGTACTATGCGTGCAATTTACGTGTTTTTAAGCCTTCGTAAATTTGCAAGAGGGGGTCATGATCATAGAGCGAAATATAAATCTGGCAGATTATCGGGACGTCGGCGCGCCTTGAACGAATCCTGCTGTCCTTTAAACTGTTATCGTTGCTTAGATTTGTCACTTGTACTTCACACCTGCACCGGAACATAGGTTTGGGCTTAAAATGTTGCAAGGTTAAACATCGTTTTCCCATCAGAAAAAAGAAATATATATCCAACTAAAGAAATCAAGTTCATATTTTTGTTTATGATCTTAATAAACGCACTCACTATTCACTACGACCCGGTTCTATACAAAAGGGGTTCCAATTATTCTCCGGGAACGAGGCAAAATGCTCGCACAGGTTTTCATGGGAGTGCACAGAAGCACCGTAAAAGTAGACTGGTTGCTATCTGCTTCAGTTTTAAACGACAAGTCGGGTAGAAAGTAAACACAGTTGAAACTCTAGAGCGCTATATAATAACTATAGATCGACACGCTGTTTACAGAGAAGCCTGCCTTTGCACACACCAGGTGTCGGCACTGCGCGAGCGCAGGAACGAGATTCTCGTGAGGTGAATAAAGCTTCTGCGCATGCGCCGTGGCGACAACAGCGCCACCGCAGCAGCATGACGTCAGAGCCGCGTGTTTGTCTATATGCGGTCTGAAGCCTCGTGCAGAAGCGCAATACTGCAATCCCAACAATACACCTGCGCGTTCACATTCCTGCAGAACACGCAGGTAGCCAATCACTGTAAAGGACGGGAGAACCCCAGTAAGGATTGAAGCTCAGAATAGGATTCGGCTGGAAAGACCGCTGTGCATTGGCACAATGAGCATGACGTTCGGTTGCCCATTTTCTTCTGCGCACGTCACATCTTTCAGATCGAATGTGATCTGAGTGTCGAACATAGTTTTTTTTTTTCGTTATTGCCAGTGATTGATTACAGGCACGTATCCGGGGGGGGAGGCATGGGGCCCCCCCCCCTCTGAGAATTTTACAGTTTGCTGGGACCTCCACTCCCCCTCTCCTTCATGCAGCAATTTGCCCCCCCCCCCATACGAAAATGTCCTATGGTCGGCTATAGAAAATTCCTTGTATGGTCGGCTTTAGCTACTTGGCCCAATTAGCTAAAGAATTTTCTATGGCTGTCTTTAGCATTTCTTATGGTCGCCTTTATGGGCCTCTTTAGCTTTGTCTATGGCCCTATCGCTGTCCAGCCATAGCGCTCTTTAGCTTGTCTAATGGTTGGCTAAAGACTTCTCTATGGCTTACTCTATGGCTCTCTTTAGCCAGCAAACTCTAAAATAAATTTTACTTCAAGTTTTGTGAACGCTACATGGTAGATAATACGTGGTAGATAATACGTACATGTCGGAACACACAGAATACACAGAACACAAGCAGAACACTACCCCACACAGCAGCAACAACGCCGCGACACCGAACCCCCTCTCTTCATATGCTACGTTCGCGCTAGCTGTATATACGGCAGTCTAATTTTTGAATCCGACTTTTTCGGTGACCCATTTTTTGTCGCAAAAACACGTAGAGGCGGAGCGAATATTACTCGTACTTAATACATTATTTGAATTGTCTCTTGGGATAGCCCCCATCTCTTAATTCAACACCCTGAAAAAAGCAAATGTAGATCATTAGGCTAATTAACTAAAATTTCTGAATTATCTTTTTAATAAGTTTGATGAATCACGTTGACAATGCAGTGATGACATGCAGTACACTGGTGCTGAAGATTGCAATCAAGCTCTAGCTTGATTACAGTGTTCGGCGCCAGCGTAATTTGTTTTCACTTTTGGGGGTAATAATTAAATTTAATTGTTGCACAAGTATTTTAATGGATTTTTCAAACAAACAATATTACTGGTTTTCACGACTCGTTGCAACAGCAGAGAACATATCTTGGGTCATGGTTTGTCACCGGCATCACAGAAATTCAGTATTGATTTAATTTTCTAACCTGGAGTGTTTTTACTAAAACAGTAGGCGCCGGTAGTGATTTTTTATAGGCGTGGAAAGAAAATTTATTGGTTCTTAGTCTTTAGACTCGGGGCCATAAATTTTTCTATAGACGGGTAAAGACAATTTATTGGTTTCCCGTCTTTAAATTCGGGGCCAAATAATTTTCTATAGGCGGGTAAAGAACATTTATTGGTACGCTGTCTTTAGACATTGGGCCATGTAATTTTCTATAGGCGTCTAAAGAAATTTTATTGGTTCCCAGTCTTTAGACATAGGGCCATAAAATTTTCTATAGACGGTTAAAGACAATTTATTGGTTCCCAGTCTTTAGGCTTGTGGCCATAAAATTTTCTATAGGAGGGTAAAGAAAATTTAATGGTTCCCAGTCTTTAGACACAGGGCCATAGATTTTTCTATAGCTGGCTGTAGCTGTCTTTATGGATTTCTATGGCCGACCATAGAGGGCCATAGGGGGTGATAGCCTGCCATATAATTTTCTATAGACGACACATAGACCATTTTTCTATGGGCCTCGAAACAAAATCCTGGCTACGTGCCTGATTGGCTACCCGCATGATATGCAGAAAACGCGAAGGACCTACCTAGACTAGGGTCCGGCTGTTGGCAATATTAAGGTACCGAAAATTAAATAGTTTTTTTCTGCGCTTACATTAAGAACCAAACAATTTCAGAATGTCACTGAATATGGATAGAGGATAGATTTTAAAGAACGCAATATTCAGATGTGCAGTTAGAGTGGGAAAAGTAACAACAACGCAGCTCAAGGATATTGTATATCATTTATCAAAGTTTCATAGCGTATTCTCGGTTTCTCTTTAGATTTTAATGGCTCGCTTAAAGCAATACAAATTACTATTACGTTGCAAAAAAATTGGCTTTAATAGTAGCAGAAAGAAAAAGTAGTACAACAACCTTACAACAACTATAACTATTACTATACAACGCAAGGTACCGGTCAGCTTGCTAAGCAGATAGGGTAAAAATACCTTCTTACACGCTTACCGCGTTTTCTTTTGAAGTCCAGAAACTTTAATCTAGGATAGATTAATGCACAAAGACACGACAAAGTGCTGCTGTGTTTGTGGTTGTTTTTATTTCTTCGTCAGTGTTTTTTTTAAGTAGTTTTTACTCATGACGTATACAGCGCAACAGGCGATTGCCAGTTTCTCCTGTCTTACTCTTAAAACTAAAGTGCTGCCATAAACAAAACTAGTGTTCCGTAAACATATTAAACGGGGCAATATTCTAAGAGCTAAAGTACGGTGCCCATCAATACCCTCTTTGAGAAAAATTTAACAAAAAATGAGCCGATGTCGTGTTCGCGCTAACAGTGTCACGCGGTGTGCAACGTTTACTAACCAGGCCAGTTTGCTGCCTTGATGGAGATCGATCCACCTGAGAGCTGAGCTACTTCCCACAAGATCGGTAAGTTGAAAGTAGAAAACGCGAACAGAGAGAAGGAAAGAAAAAAAACACGACAAGACAGCGAGTGCGCAAACTTACGAGGGCAAAGAAAAACTCTTTCAAGCAAAATAATTCAGTCGACCGCGAAGTATGCGAACAAAATATGTATTAATTCAGAGATTGTATACCTGAACGTAGACCTCATCACCCACTGTTTTCGCGAAATGACATTTCTGAGCTTGAAAAAAATACAATCACTGCTATAAGGAGTATCAAAAACAAGAAAAATAACACTGTGATACACGTGGAATGTATGGCTAATTTGGCTAACTCAAGAACAAATGGTAAGGTGAGGATCACCCTTCAATCTGTCGGGCATACATCCACGAGCCATTGTAATGAATGACCGATTTCCGTATATTTTCATCGTAAATGCCGTGCAATAAATTCTAGGGTTTAAACGTCGCAGAAATAAAGAGGACTATAATGTGTATTCACTGGCGGCCATATCCGTGTGCTAATGCTGAGCCGTGCTGATGGCTAGCTTCACAGTTATTGCAACGTGCACGCACCATCAAGATTGCCGGTCTTGACAGCTATCAATGTGAGCTCGTTCTGAGCATGCGCTCAAACATGACCTCAATATGGCGGCCAGTGAATACCGCCTATATGGGATCACATCCACAGCCCTCTTTCACATGCCCAGCCCTCACAACACCCTGCTTAAAAGAAGCAGGGCGTTGATTGTTACGTTCGCTCTTCTCGCTTCGCGATTGGCTCTTCGGCGTTCTTATCGTCTAATGCATCAATCTCATTGGCTGCATCAACGATAATGAGATGCCGGAGACGCGCCACTTCCTGCGTTTCTGAAGTTGTCAGTGACTAATATTGCAGGGATGGGCAGTGTTTCAACTGCAAGTATTCGAAATACGTATTTGAGATGCCTCGGGTACATATTGTAGTTTCGTATTTAATTATCACGCTGAAGAACGTGTTTGCCGATCGCATTTAAATACTGAAAACTGAGTATGTCAATTATACTGCTCAAATATAATTTTGGGCAGTGTCTTTCGCAACAAAATAAAACAAATTTGTCACTTTTCCACAAAAAAAAAAGCGAAGAACAAGGAATGAACGCGTTTGGTACAAGTATTGGCATTTTAGTTGAGTTATTTCATCTGTTTGAAGACGTCGCATTGATGACATCTTGTTTGAAAAGGCTTTGTTGCTTCAAATGAGCCTTTGAAATAAAACTCACACTGAACACATTTTTTTTTTTGATGTTCTCGATAAACAAATAATTTCTAGATGTTCAACTTTTTTCCTGAACACTTGATACCTGGTATGTGTAGCCTCCATTCTTTATTTTCTCTCTGTCTTTTTTCCCTTTTTTAGCCGCAGCTACATTTGAGACTAAGAAATGTCAGACTACGGCAACCAGAAGTATTTGCCAAATTATTTGAAGATGATCAAATATTTCTGTTGTGTCTGCATCTTATATTTAAATACTTTCCTAAATTGTGTAAGTTTTATTTTTTAAATTGTGTACAATTTTAGTCAAAGTATTTTGTATTTGTATTTTAATACAGCTTTGAATCTCTGGCTCCTATAATGGCCTCATCTACCGAAATCCATTTTAAAATAGGCACAAAAATGTATTCTGGACTATTTGGGTGTCACTAATTGCACCTATGCTAAAGAACATTTATTCAAATTTTGTTTCAACTATACCATTTTTTATTCGTGTATAAGGCGAAAACATATCCGATACCAAGACCAAAGTATATATTAACGGGTATAAGTGTCATTAAAAACTGCATTGACGACATATTCCTTTGAATATTAAAGAGAGGTAAAATAAAGGTACGATCCCGTAAAATGCCAGCTCTTGGTATGCGGGCACCATCAAAGATCGTAAGAAAAGGAGACTCCTGAACCTCGTGAGAAAACCTATCGAACATCGTTTTTTTCTCCTCGAACTCACCACTGGGCACTCTACTACAATGTTAGTAATATTTATATGCATCAGATACTCTCTAGGAGATCTGACAAGTCGTCAGAAAATATTTCGCGCATTTCGGGATTGGCAATAAGTGTTCATATGTGCACATGTCGCACACGAATAATTTTGTTTATGTTTTTGTGTGTGTGCGTGTTTAGATAAAAAAAAGTGTCGGCAGTAAGGGCAAAGCGCAGTTACATTGTGCCTCGCAAGGCCCTGTCACCCAGACATGTACGTAACGCCCTACTAGTAACGAGTTACTTTTACCTAGTTACTTTTCTTCTGGTAACGAGTAACGCTATCTAGTTACTTTTTGCTTAGTAAAAGGAACACAGTCAACGATAGCGTTAGTTACTTTTAAGGCAAAGTAACCAGTAACGGTATTTCGTTACTTTTGAGGAGTAACGTGTACCAACGGCATTTATACAACCTTGTTTTAATTCTAACCTGAGTATGCGTCTATTGCGACCAAGACAGGTGGGTAACCCGAAAAACAACAAAACAGTATGAGAGTATAGCAACGCTTATCGCTGAACACGTCAGTCGAACTCTACAGCTGGGAACGTGCCTTCACCCAGCGAACACAATAAGGTTTGCTGGATGAACCTTCTAGGATCGTGTACAGACCAAATGTAAACCCGAAGGGTGCCAACGCGGGAAGGCACAGAAACCCATTGTCAACTTGGAACTTTAGAAGCAGAGAAAACAAAAGAGAGAGGGAATCCAAGATTCTCCAGCTCTTCCTGAAGCACAACACTCGTTTATTCGAGCTCGTGTGTAGAACAACTCTTCAGTGTCGCCGGAGATGCATGTTTAAAGAATCACTAACACCCCAAAAGTCTTTTTTTTTTTTGTCTCTAACGATTCAAGTTGTGGTCATAGACTCACAAAACAAAAACAAAAAAAACTACTACGAACACAAAAAAACCTTTCCCCTCGTGCCCAGGCGTTTCTTCTTTTTTTTTTACCTTTTCGCTTTTTTTTGTGTCTTGTAATAGATTATGAAATTTAGAAGCTTCGTGAGCGACATTTTTATGAATATTTAAAAACGGCATTCGTAAAACGTTCTTTAACGGAATTGCGAACGCGCTACGCCCCGACTCTCGACTCCGTTTTTGTGAAATATCGAAAATCGGAGTCCGGAAATGATGTCGTCTCCTAGCTTTTTATCCTCCCTCGGGAACCACGGCGGCGCCCGGCACAACTAGCACTGAGGATGATCGGGGAGTCGGGGAATCCAACGAAGTTCTCTTTTTGGTACCCGACGACGTCTCAGACTTCGAAAAGGAAATCGTCAAACGGTCAAAACAACTGGGTTTGGTGCCATGTGTACCGTAGTGTCGGTTGTGACTCCGCCGGAGCAGCCTTTCGAGCAGCACCGGCGCGACATGGTCCCTCACGTCGCTCACAAAAGTCCACTGCGCGTCCTCTTGGACTTCACACCCGTTCCAAAGAATTTGAGGTCGCTAAAAAGGGCCCTAAAAGAACTTCGAACTCGAAAGTGAAGCGTCGTCTGCTCCCAGCCATAGGCGGCACGCACAAAGCAACGAGGTTGATCGCACTATGCTGGAGAACACGACACTTCCGGTCGGGACGGTTTGGAGGCGGGAGATGAACTCAAGTTACGGGACGACTCAATTTGTGACGTCACTGCACTGGCGCTCATCGCGCGGAAACTTCAAATTCAGGTTTTAAAAATTGTTTTTTTTTTTACTTAACAAAAGTTGAGTTACTAAGCTTCGAATTTTTAGGGTAATGTCCAGGCATCGTTTTCAATCGTTTCGGATAATAAAAAAGGAGATATGATTTTGACCTGTCAGTGCCCCCTTAAGGAAACGGGGAAACATAACTGATGAAACTTTGAGAGGCAGCTACTGCTTAAGAGCAACGACTACTGAAAAGAACGTGAAACCGTGGAATAGAAGCAGTTGTGTATTTGGTGGTTAAAGTAACGAGAAAGGTAACTCGTTGCATTTGAGGTAAAGCAACGCGCTTCTTTTGAGAATCGGTAACGAGTAACGTATTTTGTTACTTTTTTAGGGGTAACGTGCACATGTCTGCAGTCACCCTACTGCATTGCATCAGCAGGCAATGAAAAAAGAAGTATTGAAAGTATTGGCAGTAGCCAATCGCATATTACAACCACAAGAAAGAGAAATAACGCGTCATATTTTGAACAGTGGAGGCAATGAAGAAAAGCACTCAAATCTTGATTGAAATAGACCTGACAATTACTTTACGCAATATATGCAGAACAGATCGGTGAACTAAAATAGTCAATTACATTTGATTCATTTCTTCGGAAGGACATAACAAAAATATTTTTTTTATACGTTTTTGAAGCTCTAATGAGAAACACTACTTTTGTAATATTCCTGACATCATGTGCATACCTCGAAACATCACAACTACTCGCCCCCCCCCCCCACAACCAAAAGAAAAGAAAACATAAATACGCTTGGTATTTGAGTTTATATCTCACCAGGACTTACCCACTTGGCTTTTTGCTGACGCAAAAATTTACTATCCTAAACACATTAACAAGAACAAACTTCGAAAAAGTACTTACTTCACGACATTTTTTACACACTCGCGCTATTACGACCACTCATCCACTCCTCCGCCAAATTCAAGATCAAAAAGCAGCGAAACCCGAATCACGTTAAGCAACAACCCTTCTGCGGGGCACTTGAACCTCCGTCGGTCGTTGTCCATTCAAATCCCATCGCAAATTCATGAGCGCCCCCATAGAGCTTCCTCGAGCGGAGTCCGTCATGCCTGCAATCTCGCTCATCGCGCACACAAGGGCTCATCACCGTCATCATCATCGCCATCACCCCGACGCGGCAAGTGCGGCTTCGGCGGCGGCAGATGGCACGTCGGGCAACCTTGGCCGTCCCTCCTTACGTCACGCCTCGGGTCCCCAGTGCCAGTGCGCGCGCGTGTACATGCAGATGAGACGGCGCCACAGACCAAACGACGCGTGATATTCAAGCGACCACCCAACCGACCACAACAGCAGCCACCGTCCCAATGACGCCGCAAAAATCGCAACGAAAAAATTCCGGCAAAAAAGCAGATATCGCAGCAACAAAAACGAACGCGTCCCAAAAAGCGCGCGGCGAAACGAACGGGGCGTGGAGGGTCGAATGGTAAGGAGAGATGTTCTGCGTCCCAAAGATAAATATGGAAAAGAAAAGAAAAATAACCTCGCACCCAAACCGCATGCTGAAGCCACAACAGCGTGATGGATGATTTCGAGTATAACTCGCGACTCATTGTGGGTAACCCCTCTCCACTCTTTCCCTATTTCCTTCACTGGGTACGTCCTCTTCCCTTTTACATCCCCTCTTTTTTTTTTTCTTTTCTTTTTGGTTAACGCGACCGGCAGCCCCCTTGTGAAGCTCCCGGGAATTACTAAACCGCACTAAAATGAACGCGCACGGTGTGTTCTTTTACGTTTCTCTTGTTTTAAAGGGAAGAGAGGGAGCCTACCCTAAGTGGGGAAGCACAGGAGGCGGGGTGGAAAAGAACGGGGTAGGGAGTGTGCCCCTCCAAAAACGCGTCCGCTATATGCTCGTTTTTGCGGAACCAACTGCTCTCACTACCTCGCGCCGAACTCAAGAAGACGATGGAGTGGTTTTAAAAGAAAGCGGAAGACTGCGAGCGCGGTTAACTAAACCGAACGTTTAACATGCCATCCTCATTATTTCTCAAGCTGCGACGGAAGCAACTCTATAGTTCACAACCTGGGGTTGATCTGCCGCTCGAAGACGATTTAGCTTGTTAAAACGGAGGTTCGGGCGAGTTGGTTGCTTGCTCATGATGTCGCAGTGGGAACCGCACCCACAAAACAGTTATACGCCTGTCAGACGGGCACCTAAAAGGACCTTTACGCCAAAGGACTTTTAGTGTAAATGTTCATTTAGGCAGTGCCACACGGCAACTCAGATGGCATTTAGCGTAAAGGTCCTTTTCGTGAACCTGAGTTCCCACAACTCCTTTACGGCTGCTAAAGGCCTACTCTCGTCAGCAGCGGTCTACACTAGAGAAGCGAATTGAAATAAAAGATCGTACCGATATCTAAAATCAATGCTTTTGCATTTTTATTATTGAAAAAGAGCGTGTTTCACGTATATGCTGTACAAACCTCGCTCTACTAATAGTTTTCTGTACTCACGGCCCCAGCTATCTAGTAGGCCTCTGTGTCGCCTGCTCGCGTCGTCCGCTTCGGCACTTCGGTTTTCCTCCTCTCGATTTTCCTTACAACCCTAGTTATCTAGCTTCTATTTCTCTACTTTATATTTTATCATACTTTAATAGTGTATTACTACCCGTGCTGTATATATTTAATGTTCTTGTACATATACAGGGTGTCACAGAAAAAATTTACAGCGTTTTTTTGTTTTACCGTAAAAGAAACTAGGCATCGCCGAACGCTCATTCTTTGCCCAAAGGTAGCGCTAGAGGTCACAACCAGATGCCAAAGTTTGAGACCGATCCGATACCTTATTCAAAAGTTATAAGGGATTTTCTAAATTTTCAATGGGAAAATGGAGCCCGTTTTTGCCCGTTTTCGGTTTCTGGTGCCATAGAGCCCCATGTATTCAAAAACTCCGTCGGCCGCCATTTTCCCATTGAAATTTTCAGAAAATCACTTACAACTTCCACCGCAATATCCGTGGTTCGAATGCCGCGTGCCAAGTTTTCTTCTTGAACTCATTGCCACGCGGCATTCGAAGCACGGATCTCGTGGCAGGGGCGGATCCAAGGAGGGGGGGGGGGGGTCAGCGGGGCGGCCGCCCCCCCCCCCCAAACAAAGTCGACCCGCTCCCTCCCCCCCTTCTCGGAGGCCAATTTGACATGGGTGGGCCCCCCGGTGCACAAGAAAGAAGGGGAGAATAGTATCATTTCAAATTTTTCGCCCCCCCCGCCCAAAACGGAGTTCTGGATCCGCCCCTGTCTCGCGGTGACTTTCGTTCCAGTCTGTATGCAGGCTGTGTTTAGGATGATGTATAAGCAGTGTGATCCCGGGTCAAAGGGCGGCGTCGGACCTGCGACAGCCGATTGCGAGTGATGGCTTCGCGAGCGGAAAGGGTTTTCCAAGGTGCGCGATTCGCTCTCGGGAAACGATTGCACCCAGTTGGCTGTCGCACGTCCAATGGCGGCATCTGGTCTCTGTTCCGAATAGCAGAAAAACAGGCGTGTTGCGATCTTAAATCCCGTTTTTAATTGGGAAATCGGACGCGCATCAATCTAATATTTGCTGCTGCTGTTGTTTTTGTTAATATGTTGTCGTTTCTTTTTTTCTTTTTTGGAAAAGGGGAGGGTGTTTAGAGCCAGTAGATTGAGATTTTACCGTGAATATAGCAATCTCAGTTACTCTAGTGGCTCTTTAAGTGTTCAATATCTGTATATAATGCAAAGCTCATTCAATTCCCTCTCATGTCAGGCAGGTGTCGCAGAACGCTACACCCCAACTCTCTACAATCACCGAATCATCAAGCAACGAGGTGCTGTCACCTAATCAAACTGCGGAGAAAAACGGACAATTCCGAAACACTCATCTATTTCGACATTAAATAGAAGCATGTTTCGGAATAAAATTAAGTCCCACGACTCAAATAGCGCGCTAAAATATTTCTTTTATTTTTTGTTCGAGGGGAGGGGTGGGTGTTATTTTTGTGGCCTAACTGTCCTATCAAGGAACTCTTTTAAATTAAATCTTGTTCTTTAGTTTAGCCTCCCTCATATTCACTGGTGAACAGAGGTGGCAGCAGAAACTTTGCTGTAACGAAACTGTTGCTATTTGACACAATTTGTTTTGGCAGTACTTCAAGCGGCATTCAAGACAACCTTAAATGCTTTCATTGTATACGTCTTAAGTTGCAAGGAGCCTCAGCACGCTCATATCTTTCAAGTATTTACTTTAGGTATGTTATCGGCGTTATTATGTTAGAAAACCGGGCTCTGACTAGCCCAAAATACGCGAAACAAAAAGTGGAAATCCGTCACCTTCTCACCTGAGCACTGATGCGAATATTGTCACGAATGAGAGGAGCAGAAGCGGCGAAAACCCCGTTCCAAACTGAAAGTTTAATGGGACGAATTTGTGCTAAACAAAAGGAACAACGAGCGTCGATACAGCAGAAAGCTGGCGGCGATTCGGCGGTGTAACAGCAAGCGAGAGCCAGACTGATTCTACAAGCTCACTCACAGCTCCTTATCTAGTGTGAGCCGGCATTTCGAAAATTCGGACCAGAGGGTTCGAGTGTCGGGCGTTCGTCAACCACAAAGTTGGGGCCGAAGTTGACAGAGCGCACCGATTGGTCTATCACGACGGTGACTTCGCACTTCTTCTTCGCCGATGTCCAATCGGCGAGCTCCACGAACTTTCGGCTCCAACTTTGTGTTCGACAAGTTTAGGGCTCCTGAGGCACACCTTTCCTACCCAGTAACTAGACGTTGCGGTCAGCTTCTTGTTTTTTTTTTTTTGACCCAAGTAGCGATTGGATATGGATGAGTTTTATATAGTTAAAACAGTTTCTATTTATGTATGTTTCTGTAGCTTGTCCAGAGTTTCTCGTGCGTGAATGGCTTTATTATCTGAGGAGTACGTTTATATACAGAAAATGGACCACATTTTCCGAACGAAATATTTTTTTAGAAACTTATGAAACTTTGGCCTCTGATTTCTGTCACTAGCCCCACATTTAGGCGGAGAATGAGTGTCCGTAAATTTTAAACCTATTTCTTTTTTTCCTTCTTTTTTTTCTAGGGGGGGGGGGGGCACGCTGTATATACTCTTACAGCTCTTATCTCCAAAGCGAAACTCTCCTAGTCACTGCGCTATGGCCGCATGCGCGGCGTCTGATATTTCGAGAAGAGAGAGATGCATCCTCAGTACACGTTCCACATCCTAACAGGGATGTGTAACATGTTCTGAGTGAGCAGGGGCAGTAGCATGGACAGTGACTGCTGGCATCCCTTTGCAATGGTACGCAAGGATATACCACCACGCACCTGGCGGCTCCGCGGTGAGAACAATGACAACGTGGCGCATGAAACGAGCCGCGCTAACAGCACGCTCCACGTGGACACTCACTCCTCGAGGTGCGCTGGCTCGAGATAGAACATCGGCACCATCCGGTTCATCGGCTTAGCTTCCGGTCCGGCGACTACTCCCTTCTTTTCTATGTATTTTCTTCGTAAATAAATGAAGGGCCATTTTGAAAACTTTAGTACAGTGGTATGATGTATTGGCGAAGTGCGCCATCGAAAGCGTCGCTGTGGTCGTCCTTCCACGATTGGCCAAATGCTGACTGTGACGTCAGCAAAGGATTTCTCATCGACGGAAATAAGAGTAATGAAAGAACGTCAATTTTGGTGTTGTTGGCAGTGCTGGTTTTAGAGCGCAATGATTTCACGCTTCCACCAGGCTAATTACAAACACCATCGAACTTGTTCTTCGCAAGGTAATGACGTCACGAGAGGGAACTATAATAGACGGCGCCACCGAAACATCTCGCCGCCAGTAGTGTAAAACTAAAAAGATAACAAAGTTGAGCAGTTCTTTTTTTTTCTATTTTTGTAACTTTGTTTTACGTTGACATACGCCAAACATTCAAACAAAAACAAAAAACGTGCCGGGTAAGGATGAACAAAAAACTAGTTCCCGCGTACGAACGGAATTCTCGAAACCGGCCTCGGCGCCGCAACAGACTGTCGCGCAGGCAGATGGCGAGACAGACCGATCGGAGCTCCATCTCTCGTCGCCTCGAGGCAACACATTTGCATATTAAGAGTGGAGAGGAGGAACATTCGCTCATCAGGGGGCGCATGCGCCGCTGGCTCTGCGGGGGCGGAGCTTCAAAACGCTGGCGCGTCGAGCGCGCGCGCGCGGGCCGGTCGCGCCACGTGCGCCAGGGCGCCCCGACTTTTTGCCGGGGCACGCGCCGAGGGGCACGTGCGGGCTCTGGCACGCGCGCTCCTGGGCGCGCTTTCGTTCCAGCTGATTCACTCGGTGGAGTCGCCTCGGACCGAAAAATAATAATTGACGCGATAACGGCACGTTCGTGTTATCGATTTCTCGGGCGCTCTTGGGGGTGATGTTGGGCGTCGTTTTAATGAAGGTCGAGTGTTCTTGTCACCCGGATGGGCATTTCGGCTCGCTGCTTGCGTCCGGTGGTTTTAGGGTCATCCAGTTTTGCTAGACTTGTCATCATTACGGAGTTTGTGAAAAGCCAAATAAATATTTGGCTTCCAGACTTACCGTCAGGTTTCACTATCAACTTCTCGCGCTCCTTCAGTTTGGAGAAGCCCTCTCCTTGTCCGACGGTGCCCTCTGGTTTCTGGGATAGTTTCGAGAAAATTCACTCTTGATACTGATTTTAAGAAGTCGGCCACGCATACAACGTAATGTTAGATTTCTTTCTTTTTTTGTGTTGGGGGGGGGGATTGCCTAGAGATGTACCAAAAATAGACTAAATCAGAAAGTGACTTTGTGCCGCTTTAAACTGCCAGTAACTATAACAAGAAAAAATGTGACGCACATTATAGTTTTAGTAGATCGCTCTGATAATACCGATAACCATATGCTGCATGCGCAAAGATTTCGGTGAATTATCGGGTATAGTTATCGGAGACATCAAAACGAAGTACATCCCGTTATCGTTCTTCGATAGTAAAGCGAAGAATCTACACAAAAGTCCGTGGAATAACAGTTATCACGCAGGTAAACTAATTATGAATTCTTCCTAAAAAAAAGCGCAGAGACACGGGACACAGACACAATAAGAGGGACAGGGCAAAAACGTCTCAAAATTGAAACATGGTTCCACTTTTGCCCTTTCCATTTTTTTACATTAAATTACTATAATAGGGGTGGCCAGTCGGACATATTCAAAGAGTCTTCAAAATGGTTAAATTGAAGTAAAGATCCGCACTGTTTCTTTGTTTTTTTTAATTGATGCCAAGCTATTCTCACTATGGTCCATATCGTGTGTTGCAATTTGTAAAACAAGGACCATGTCCGATGTACGTTTGACTGACACAAAGCTTGCGAAAGGAAAGCTGTCATTTCCGCAACCCCTGCTGAGGTTGCGGAATTTGGAGGATTCCCAGGATGAAACAATGCGAGCATTAGGATGGAAAGGAAGAAGTGCCTTACAGCGAGCTTGGGGAAGGTGAGCCAGAGTAGGCACAAAGGAGACTTTGGGGGAGCCTAGTCTGTGTCACTTTAGTTCAATTGGAGCCAGCTGGATCCTTGGTCGAGAGTGCCTGCGCTCGCCTGAGCACGTGCTCACGTATTTTCATGCTATAACCAGATACTTTCTATAACCTCCCTCCTCAACCGGCCACTTCTGAAAATGCTCCCTTCCGTCTGCCCCGAGAAAGCACCGATCTCACAACTCGTGGAGCGGAACCGCTGCACAAGTTCTAAAGGTGCATTTATCCTGCGTTCAAAAGACCAATACGGAAATATGTAGAGCCCCCACTGTCTGCATAATGCATTTATGACGTTCCGATGCACGGCACGTAAAAGATTCTCTAGAAAAAAATATGTTCCGGTTGGTTTAGCGTTTTATGACATCGGAACGCTAAGAATACAGAAGGAATTCCAAGCAATGTTAGTCATGACCCTGTCTTGTGCTCGTTTTAATATTCTTGCGTTCCGAACTCTAAACCATAGGAAATCATGAATCGTGACTCTTGCAGGATATACGAAGCGGCCGTGTAGGTTTGAGGGTACATGAGAACAGCAGCCCCACAATTCCCCTCGCTGCGCAGTGCAATGTGAGGATAACGGCGAGGAATCCTGATATTTTCCGAAAAGGTCTGTTTTCTCTTTACCAATAGATAGGAATACAAAACAAACAAAAAAACTGAGCGGGACGAAGAGTTGAAATCATTCGGTGGTTAGGGCTGGCTTCGTTTCTCTCTACTCACTGTTTCCCTCCAGTCAGAGAGAACAATTGACCGTCGTCTGCTCCCCACGCGGTGTCTCGCTTTTGAACGCTGGACGACAGCGTCTGGCGTTCGAACGCGTTCGAATAGTGAGTAGAAAAGATAGGCAGCTGTGCGGGTAGAAGTTGAGGAGAGGGGAGACGAGAAGGAGCGAGGACGCCGGTACACTGAGCTCTCGTTGGAACGATTTGTGGGTGGACGCAAAGATAGCTGCCTTTCTTTACTCGCTGTTCGAGCGCTTTCGAACGCTGATGCCGAACGCCGGACGTTAGCGTTCGGCGTTGGGACGCGATTGAAGATTATTATTTATTATTGATTTGAAAATACTGTTAGCCGCCTAAAATATGTGCAAGAATGCTTGAAAACGACTAAAATGCACGACTAAAATATGTGCAAGAATGCTTGAAAACAAATCACCTACAGCAGAGAGGTCTCGAAATTTTTAAAAGCAAAGATACCGCTTTATATTCGTTTTGAAAAAAATAACAAGAAAGCACAGCGAAACAAATTGTAAATAATCTTTGATTGCATGTATAACATAATAAGGAGTGGTTTGTGTTTTTATTAATTTAGCAATGCATTGATGAAATGCTCAAAGGAAGTCACCGTTTTCACATTCACAATGTCATTCTCCAATAAATTTCAAGTCTCGATGTTTTTCACAAAGAATTATTGTTTAAAGATGTCTATTCTGTTTTTGTAGGTTTGGGCAGTTGTGCTGTTATTTAATCGACCTTGTATCGGGGTCGAGGGCTGAACCTATAATTTTGAATTCAAATTTAGCTTGTCGTTATGCTTTAAAAGAAGCAGTTTCAAGCGCACGATTCTCCGTCTTATGCGCAATGGTTCTTAATTGCCGGATCGGAGCAGTTCTCATGGCGATGCCATCTGTCTGTGGCTCGAGTGATTGAAGCGTGCTGTTTGTCTTCAGATCTTTTCCACCTTCTCAATATATGCTTAATGCAAGTATCCCACACGACAATACCGTATATTAAAATCGGTCTAATATATGTTTGGAATGCTATTGCTTTGATCTTTTTAGTTGCATGTTTTAGTCTATGTCCTGGAAAAGACGGCTTTTTGTATGCGGATGAGCAGACGTTATAGGTATGTGCTCTCCAGATCATGTATTTTTTTAAAAATGAACCAAGGTACTTAAAGTGTTCCACGTGGCTTAGTTCTCTACCTCCAATGCAGTACTTGGAGGAAAGAATACTTCGTTTTTTTCTCACATGTGCATTTACCGACTTTATGCACTTTATTTCCATGTCCCAGTTATCACACCGTACCACCATGTGCTCAAAAAGATACCTATTCAGAAATTCTTGTTCTTCAGGGGAGTTAATTTTTGTGTCAATAATAGAATCATACGCGGAAAGTCTGATGTAAGTATCTGGAGTTGTGCCTTCTAGTATGTCGTTAATATACATAAAAAATAACAGCGCTATCAAAAGAGAACCCTATTACACTTCCGAATAAACTGGAACGGAGTTTGAGACCTGGCTGTTAATTTCTACATATAGTCTTCCGTTAGTCAAATACGAATCAGTTCAATCAAACATCGTTGAATATATTTCAAGGGTAATTTTTTTTCCGACAAGGGTTTTTTGTGTGGCACTTGATCAAGAGCTTTCAAAAATCTATACGCGCACATCAAACTCCTGTTTATCGTTTAAAGCATAGACGATGTCAGGCGTCGTCTCAACGGGTTGGGTGACAGCAGATAAACCAAAACGAAGTCCATGTCGACCAGCATAAAGCAACTTCTTGGTTTCAGGGTGATCACAAATATATTTTGCTGTTACGTGTTCCATATGTTTGCGGGCAACTTATGTCAATGACATTGGTCTATAATTGCCTATCGATAGCTTATCTCCTGCCTTAAAAATCGGGATCACTCGAGAACTCCGCTAATCCGAGGGAATTCGTGATGACTCTAACGAATTAACAAAAGAAAAAAAGCAATGTAGGTAAAATGATACCTATTCGGCGTATCATCTCAAAAAAAGCCTTGGGTACCTATCTAATCAGGACCTATTGCCTTTTTTTGCCTTAATGCATCAGGGGTACCGTATATCTTCCTTCGTCTGTTCCGCATCTTCTTTCTATATCGTCAATATCCCGCGTGCCTTGCTGCAGCATTCTTTCCTCATCATTGTCATGATTATTAAGAAGTGATTCGCATGTAAACACTGACTGAAAAAGAACTGAGATGATGTGCGATTGTTGTGTTGTCTGTCATCACCGATCTATTCAAGTTTACCTGTTCAGTCATTTCTTTCTTAGGGTTCAATTTATGCCATAACTTCTTTGGGTCATTTCAGAGGAAGTTGTGAAGTAATACTGAAAAGTCTTTTTTTATGTTTTCACTTTATCTTTAAGTTGCTGGCTTAGTTCTCGCTTATTTATATTTGAACCATTCTTTTCCCTACATATATTCAATGTACGTTTAACATGCATTATATTTCTTGTTCTCCAAGGATTATTCCTCTGCACTTTCTTTGTTCTATTGTGCCCGAAGTCATCAATACATTAAAATCTTGTTTCCTTGAAGTTGTTCCATGCACTCTGAACATCATCACTGTCGCACAATAAACCAAACGCCATTAAATATATGTCTAAACGATCAATGATACTTTGTATCTTCAGCATTTTCAAAGTTCTTGTAAAAACACCTTGCAGGGAGAAGTCCTAACTTTTTTTCTACTCTTTATAGAAAAAAAATCATATTATGACCTGTTAAACCGCCAACCAGGGACACCTCGAACTCATTAGTCAGTATTACTCACAAAAATTAAGTGCAGCACTACTTTGAGTACTTTCGGTTACTCTAGTGAAATTTTTAACCACTTGGGTGAGAGTCAGACTGTGGTCAAAGACAATTTGAGCATCTTCTCGCCATTAACATGGTCACCACTTTCAGAGTGCAAGAGTCGCCCATTTAAGATGCGGTGGGTAGAAAAGCTCCGGCCAAAATTACTTTCGCGCTATCACTTGCATAGTTATAAAAAGCTAAACCTAAAACTTCTAAACAAATCGGGTGTTTTGAGCATGATAGGCTGCGACTACCAAAAAATATAAATCGCCATCCTTTATTTAGCAAAACAGGCTGACTTTGAGAGATTGAATAGAAGCAAATGCAGCTAGCTTTGCATCTATTCACTAATCATTCTAACCATAGCTCGGCATTCTGGCGTATTTGCGCACACTCATCAAACTTATTTTCCTCGTTTTCTCTCCGACTTCAGTACCCAGCCTTTCCTGCGTTCTATTTCAGCGGCGTGGACGAGTGGCCTTTACCTGCTCGGTGAACGGGCAAAAATAAACGGAAATCGCACGGTCCACGCTATAGATGAATCGCTAAAATCAACAAGTAACAAATTTTGCAAACGTCCTGTATACTTTTCCTTCAGAGGGTAGCGCATTTGCGTGCCTGCCCTCCGCCCGGTCGACTCGGATTGTGTGCATCATCTCTGCAACAGCCGATTCTATGCGGCCAGTTTCCGTCATTCCTTTTGGTGCCGCGGAGGGCGCTGTGGATTTCGCAACGGGTCTGTTGAACGAAGTTCTGGCGTGTGGCGAGGCAAATCAGCCATCTTTTTGCTAATAATTGCTGACAACCTCAGACACGCGGTGCGTAGCTTTCACGTACAGGCTTCTTGCGGTCGTGATTGTTTCTTCGGTGTTCTTGCCGGCTATAATGCACCAATCTCATCGGGCTGTGAGAGCCATGATAAGATACACGGATATAACATGTACCGTAAACGACTTTATTTTTCAACAAATAGTTCAGAAGCCGGGAGACGTCCAAACTAGAATAAGTACTCCGGCTTTGCATAACAGGTAACAAATTGGCGCGTCCTTTATCTACAAATTCGTGTAATGCACGAAATGCAGTATTCAAAGTGCAATTGTCTAAAATTAATTAGAAGACATTAAGCCGTCGTTTTTGTGAAAGTGAAGACCCTTTAGTTGTTCTTTTCAATTTTCCCGCTAAATTCAGCGGGAAACCAAATTGGTGTATAGGTCTGCGTGACATCGATTACACCGCCGACTTTGACGGGGAAACTTAATTAATGTATTGATCACGTGACGTCCGGTCACGGATGTCAACTGACGTCACGACCTAAACGCCGATTCAGTTTTCCCGCCAAATTTAGCGGGCATTGCACGAACGGAGGAACAACGTTTTGGGGTTGGGGGCTCCGTTACAAAGCATACCATGCTTGAAAACAAATTCCTTAAACGTTTCGCCGCCCACGCGGGAGGCATCATCTCATCAGTATTTACAAAAGCCTTATCCACTCGTGGTCCCTTGGAAAGTGCGGCACTCCCTGACATTTGTTCTGTGAAAACTGTTGATTCCTCCCGAACGGGAGACGACACTTTTAACGAATTAGTTTTATCTGTGATGTAAAGTCGGCGTGCTGCATTTCAGTTGTGACTTTAATTTTTCTGGTTCGATATGTCACTAATTTTGCGAAGTGCGGGTTTCCAGGATATTTCGAGGCACAAAATTTCGCCATTGGTAATGGTATGTTATGTATTCTTTATTATCAGGTGATGTATTGTCGTGATCAATTTTTCGTGAAGGTGTCTAATTCGCGACAATTCACGAAAAATAGGTTCTCGCAAATATTCAGTCATTTATACGATACTATCTAACGTTCCGTGTTCTCGGGGTTTATTTTTCCAACAGATTCGGCGTTTTTCGGTGTAAATTTTGGGTGTCGGAGCCTAACAAAAATTGTGTACATCGGGAGCTTACCGAAAGCACGGAACCCAATTTATATCATATGTAGTGTTCCGCGATTTCAGGAAAAAAATACCGATAAACCCTGAAAATTAACCCACGAACCGGTTTTATCAAAACTTGCGGAAAACCGGAAAACACCGAATTGCTAACCTGCCCTTGAACGTAAACAGAAAACAAGCTTCGCGGCAAGACGACCCTTGACTACAGCTTTCCTTTGGCGTTGGTATCGAAAACAGCCCCTAGCGACCAACTCAACTCTTTGACGTTACGTCACGGCGGTGGCGTTGCTGTCGGCACTGCACATGCGCAGACGGTTCACTACCCCCGGATCTGGTTTCTGCGCACAATTTGGAGACCGCACCCGGTTCGGGCAAAACGATGGGCTTGTTTTGTCAAACACTGTCTGTGTGCATAAACAGTCCCCTATGGCTGCTTCTTCGAAACCCCACGTATTATATCGCTTCGTTTTCTTACCGGTACGGGGACATGTGCCGAGTGTTCGGGTCACGTGTATGTTCCCATACCCATGTCCTATTTATTTTTTTCAATATAAATCCCGATGTTTTTGTTTCCAACACCGAATGTTTACACCGAAAAACACCCGAAATGTGGGGAAAAATGAAGCTCTAAGAACACCTCGAATTCAAAACAAAAAAGCCCCAAAGTACTGAACCCGAAGACATCAAAATGTTTAGGTCTCTTTTGACTGATATTTAACGATGAAATCGCAAAGCTCCTAGCGCTCTACCATCATTCTGTGTGCTGATCGAATTGAGACTGACCAAGACTCAGGTCTTGGTCAGTCTCATACCTGGAACTCCAAGGTGATTTGGATGCAGCCGGTGGTCCAGTAATATCTGGCTTTCGACTAAACGCACTCAATAGCGTCACAATGACGCTCGCCACCGATAAGAAGAGCCGCACCCCCCTCCTTTCACCCTTCCCACCAGGTGCTGTTCCCCGCCAACGAGTCCAATGTACAAACTGCTGGGGGTAACATTCGATGACCGCCTGATTGGCAAACCACATAGTTGTCATCGTGGCAAGGGCACGCCGGACACTAGACTTTGTCAGTCATATTATGCATGACATGCCGCCAAGCGCAGGCATTTAATCACCCATACACGGGACTGGTACTCCCTCAGTTGTAGTTTTGCTTACCTGTGTGGAGTCCTCACCAGAAATCGCCACAGCAACCCCTGGAAGGTGTACGACGCCGGGCCGCTGGTATATTTTACAGGCGTAGAGTTTCTCGTTCTGCGCTTTCTATCTACAGAGAGACACATCTAGAAACACGCTCCTAAAACATGCTAAATGGCGCCGCCTCGCTTACCGCACGCGCCGCTTCGCTTTGCCACTTTTGTAACCTCATAAGAATTTCAATGAAGCCCTGTGAGGCCCCTCGCTTCAATGCTGGCAGTGGGAGGCCACAGCCCTTACTAGCACGTACACTACGCTACAAAGACACCTGCCTGATCCGTGCAGCCAAGACTTGGAGCCCTCTGCCCCCCGAGTCGTCTGCAAACATCCTCACCGTTTCTGAAGACATTCGGGCACTCTGTCGGCAGACATCCAAACTGATGTCCCCTGTGTAATTTTGTTTTTGTCTTCTTCTATTAAAACATTAACTCATTCACCCCCAGCAACAACCTTCATCTTGATCCATGTTCGATGCCAGTGTTGCCATTTGTGCGAATTCTTCACAAGGGGCACCTTTCGTGTCACACGGTGCCGCTAGGCCTCCACGGCAGGCACGTATGCCAGGATGTTTCTGAGAGGGGGGGCGGGGGGGGGTTGGCGTGGGGGGGGGGCGGTCGTCCATGACAAAATGCTGTGATGAGGGGAGAGGGGGAGAGGAGTTCGTGCCAGCAAGGGACCTGGGCCCCATTGCCTCACGGCCCCCCCCTGCATACGTGCCTGCCTCCACGGGATGGGCCACGTGCCGTTCTGAGGCGTCGCGGCTGTCCAGAGCCCAAATAAATATTAGTAATATTATTATTCATATCATTTATTGCGTATCGTAAACAAGATATTTGCATGTGACTTTCCTGTTAGTTATTTTCAATCTACATTCTTTATTTGTAATTAAGTTTCATTTCTGCTACCTAAGCTAATTACACAATCCCAGCTGGTTTTATAACCCAGATAGAATAATACTATAGAACGATATCATAGAGAGGGCATCAACAACTCTTTATGTGTAGTCCTTTTTTTTGTGAATTATAATCAAAGCAATTTCTCTGTTCATGAGCACGTAAAAGAAACTCATAATGATACTGTTGCTGCTAATGATGATAAGTAGAAGGCTGCTAATGCGAGAGCGACGTCTACAGTCCCTGATGATGTCTATAGGAAGGCAGCTATTCGGTTTCGTCTGCGCTACTGGGAGCAACCTTGCGGCGCCAACAAGGGACACCTCTATCCGCTCACCTCAGCTATCTTCCTTTGGCGGTAAGCAAACCCGACTCTGTTATTGGAGACCACGACTTGCTCGACTCACGGGTAGAAGCACGGACCATTGGTTGGGCACAATGCGGAGATCTAGGGGAAAAAATCGAGCATATTTGCCTGCGCTCCGGATATCCTCAGATGACGGGGTTGGAAAATGAGAGGCCGGCACCGCAGCATTGTCAGCGCTGCAAGGTGCCCTTTGATCGCTCCCGCCGTCGTCACGTCCTATCTATGATATGTGCTGACTCAAGGCGATCTGTCAACTACCGCACAGACTAACCACATTATATTCCGCGGACGTGATTACTATTGCTATCTATCGTGCTATGAACTCTTCCATAGTACGGGGAATGCTGCTCCATGCTGCTAGTATCATCGATCAACTATTCCATTCAAATATCGGGAGTAGTACAAATCAACTAGTCCATGTTGCTTGCGGGAGTTCTCAACTACTTCGTGTAATGATTGACAATCATGAGCTTTTTCAGATTAGTGCTATTTTTACCATAAAGTACTACTACAGTCATGTCTCGTTAATATGAACCACGTTAATATGGATACCCCGCCATTATGGACACCACATTCGGGGACAAACTGGGAAAATACATGCATTTTTGTCTCGTTATTATGGACAACTCAGATTATGGACGATTTTTTACGGTAACGGAGGTGTCCATATTACCGAGACATGACTGTAGTATATTATGGGTCTTACTTGCCACGAGCTAGTGCATGCCCATTTTATATTTTAGTACTCCCCATAAATATTTGTCGCAATTCGTAATAGCAACCAGCAGTCAATCAATTTATGGTTTATCGAGAACGTATATCACCAAGACAATATTAATGCTTCATTATAAAGTCTTTTTTATCCTAAGCAAACAAAGCTAACAAAAGAAAATCAAGTAGCAGGTTTTGTTTTATCTTCTTTTTTGTAATAAACAATCACAAACTTGTTGGTTCCAACAATACTATTTCATCCAATTTATGTTATCGGCGTGCGCATAACAAACAATATTCGGCCCATATGTTTCCAGTACTTGTAACAATACTTGCCCACGCATCATGTCCCTATCGGCGCCTAGTCCAGATGTTTAACAGCACCCATCAGCTTGCCCCTCGCTGGTACCAGGATAACGTCAGCAACTGTATACCCCGCAAACAAGTAAACGGTGGAGGTAATTCACAAAAGATGTTGTCCTTCGGGAAAAGAATTGGGCGCTTGGACATTAAGATGTCGAATCCGGCTACTTTACTCTCCCACTGCAGAAGGTAAGTTTGACCAGTGCGGTACGACTGCTTAGTGTAACGCTCGGCGGGGACATTAACCGCATGAGCGACCATGTCACGGTCCTATTAATGCCCAGTGGCATGTAGTCCTTCAGATGAAATTGGGAGCTTGGATATCGGGAGTGTCATCGAATCTGATGACTTGTCTCTCCGCCGCCGAGGATCACTTTGGCCAGTGCAGTACAACTGCTTAATGTCACACTCCACGCTTGCCATTAAGCGAACGCACTACTTAACATCGGTCATTTCACCTAACGCCCAGTCGCATATAGTCCTTCGAAAGATATTGAGGCTTGGATGTTAAGAGTTCCATCGCACGTGATGGGGTGTCTCTCCTCCGCAGATAGTTACTTTTGCTAGTACGGTACGACTACTTATTGCATCGCTCCGCCTTGACATTAAGGGGATTCGCGACTTAACCCCAAAACGTCCACTCGAGAACCAGTCGCATATAGTCCTTCCAAAGACATTTGGCCCTTGGACATTAAGATATCCAATGAGACGACTCGTCTCTTCGTCCGCAGAAGGTCAAATTGACCAGCGCTTAATGTCACACTTCACGGTCGCCATTAACCGGAGGCGCGGCTCGGCCGTAGTTCCTTCCACCTGACGCCCGGTCGCGTCTTCGGCCTAGGTATCACCGCTGCGCGTGACACTAAGCGACTCCGTTGTTGTACCGTTTAAACGACGCTGGCCAGTGACCTCCGGTGACCTTGGCTGACCCCAAGACCGGAGGCGGGGCCCCGCAGCAAACCAGTTTCCGAGACTGCTCTCGGACGGCGGCATCGGAGTCCCTTTTTCCGAGGAACCCGCCAGAGCCAACGCCGGGGACGAAGAAGCGGACCGCCCCGCCGTGCATGCCCGCCGCGCGAGTTTCTTCGTCTCCTCAGGATTTCGGCGCCGGACACGGGCCGGGCCGCTGCCACCGAGAGGCCCGCCCCTCTCCCCTTTTCATACGTCATCACTTGTGGATACACGCAGCGTCGCCCTAGATTGCTTCAGCTTCTCCGCCAACGAGTCTCGCAGAGTCTCAAACGAGCGCGACATTAGCACTAGACGACACCAAGACGAACGCGTCTTGGTGCGGGGCGAGGATCCACAAGCGATGGCGTCATGGGCAGGCCTTGCCTTCTAGGCGGTATTGGCCGGGCCCCCTTTCTCCCTCCTCTCCCCGTCATCTTCAGGGCCCGTGCCGATCGCTTGTTCCAGTTTGGGAAGTGTAACAGACGGCGGCGCTTTGTGCTCCGATCACCGATTACCGGCGGGGGATCTTGTAAAACCACGCCCGCCGATGTCTCTCGGTAACGACCTGTGTTTTTTGACAAAGCAAAACTCGCGCACAATTGGCATTTTTAAAAGCGGTTTTCTTACCTTAGTCGCCTAAGCCTTCCGCGTCAGAAGAGCGTTCCAAACCAATTCACGGTTCTTTGCCGTGTTTACCTGCCGCGACAGCCGGCACGCTGAAACACACTGCTGCACACAATTACACCGGCGTATTCAAATTGAGCGGACGGTGTTCGACGGCACTGTGAAGTCACGCGAAGCCACGGCATTACGTGACACTTGTGACGGCACGTGTCAACAGCGAGTCACGTGGCACAAAAGTTCCGCTAAATTTTGCGAAAACATTTATCCGCTAAATTTAGCGGAAACGTGGTGAAGTCATCTGACATGACGTAGCGTGAAACTGTGACGTCAGAAAACGCCGAGCTCTGATTGGTTCTGAATGGAGAATAGTGGGTAGGCCTCAAGTCAGCTTGCATTGAGGTCTACCCACTATCCTTCAATCAGAGCCAATCAGAGCTCGGCGTCTTTCTGACGTCACCGGAAGTCCTGCGTAGGAAGCAGACGACATGCTCTCTGCATAGGCACCGCTGCGTAGATCCAATAGTGACGGCTTGTTTTGTTGGTGTTGTTTTGGGGAGAGAGGGGAGAGGGAGGGAGGCGGGGGCACGGAAGGCCTTGTCTTCTATGTGGTATAGACCTTTCCAAAAATCAGATTCTTCGCGTCGCCATCTTTGTCTGCTGGGCTGTGTAACGCGGTATATCAAACGCTGCGCATGCGTTCACGGCTCAGTGACTCAGCATTTTTCGCCCGGGTGATAAGCGCTGGAAAGGTCTATTGCTCAAAACCGGGGAAGAGGGTTTCGTTTTCGAGAACTTCGGGTTTCTTACGTCATGATTCCTTTCATTTCGTCGCATTATTGGTAGATAACGAGGCGTTCAATGGGATTAGATGGCCGCGTTAAAATACGGTTGGTTGTATTGAAAACAAAATCGATATATTTATTGGGAGAAATGTATAAATGTTATGTCGTCGAATTGTGAATTTGTTCGTCATGGAATTCAATGTTTATTTTAATGAGATTAAAATAATAAATTCCTTTTTTCCCCGTATACAAACGCATACACACATATACAATAAACAAAACATATCACACACACACACATAAACTAATTACACCTGAAAACTAGAGTCGAAATTCTGGGAACAGCCACTATACCCCCCAAATAACTATTTAGAAAAGGCAATGTTTAGCCCCATGGCATGAACCAAAAATCCAGTGCACGAAGTATCCCACATATTTACAATTATAGAAATATTATAAAGTGATATTGAGGTCAAATATAAAATTACCCTTTAAAGGAAACCTGTTCGTATGCAGTGCTCCTTGTTATGTCGTGTCTACATATAAACTGTGCTTTCTGCAATAGAGCATTTTATTTTGAGTGCTCACAAAACTCACTGAAAAGCATCAGAGAGAGAAGTCCTTTGTTACTTCATTTTCTTCTCCAACAATAAAAAAACGCGGGCCGTGATGACTGACCACAGGAGAAAGCATCAGCTAAATATGACAAACAAATTCACCAAACACTTAGCCCACACCAAGTATAAAAATATTTAAAGCATACCACACCTCCTCCTCCCCGTCCCTCGTTTTTGTTTTACAAAATGTATTCACCTGCGCTATACATTTACGGAATTTGCTAGAATAATATACTTTCTGTTCCTTGATTAAGCAGTGCACTACACGTTGAAAACATGACTCCCCTCCCCCCCCCCCCTTATAAAACTTCACTCTCAAACCATGCCTCCAAAATTTAACTTCAAGGAAGACCGCCCTTTCCAGGTTGGCAATGCCAATTCAGCTGGCGAGGAGCGGAGTCTATATTTCTTTGAACTAAGAAACACTTAAAACGCCAGGGGGAAACGCTTGGTACCCTTGTCTCATCTTCCTGTCTGTCAAATTAATAATATTCGACTAGAGGGCGTATTTTATTTTGGTGACAATTTGACATTAATCTATTTGTCAAGTCAACATCATTTGACTACTTTTGCATTTTTATTTCTCTAACCTTTTTCAATGAACCCTTTTGATAAGTTAACATTATTCGACGTAGTTTGGTATCTTTATTTCTGTAACTCTTTTACCATCAATCCTTTGTCAAATTAACAATATTGGACTAGTTGTGTAATGCTATTTCTGTAACCATACGTCTGTCGACATGAACCCATTCGCCAAATTAATACGATTAGCCTAGGTCTCTATTGTTATTTCTTTAACCATTTGCCACAAACCCTTTTTGCCAAACTAACAATATTTGACTAGTTGTGTATTGTTATTACTGTAACCATTTGCTAGCAACCCGTTTGCCAAATTAACATTATTTGACGACTAGTTGTGTATTGTTATTACTGCAACCCTCCATCATGAACCCATGTGCCAAATTAACATATTTTGACAAGTTCTGTAGTTACGTCTGTAACCATTTTTCATGAACCCATTCGGTCAAATAAGCATTATTCAACCAGCTGTGTATTTTATTTGTGTAGCCATTTGAAACGAACGCGTTTGCCGAGCTAAGATATATCAGCTAGCTTAGTATTGTCAGTTCTCTAATCATTTGTCATCAGCCCGTTTGACAAATGAACAGTATATGACTTGTTGTGTATTCTTATTTTTGTAACCATTTGCCATCAGACCCGTTTGCCAAATCAGCATTATTTGACTAGTTGTGTATACAGCATTTAATTCTGTAACCATGCTCCACGAACCAAGTTGCAAAATTAACATTATTTGACTAGTGTTTTTGTAATTTCTATATTCATTTCTTATGAAGCTATTTTCCAATTTAACATTATTCGACCAGTTGCTTGCTTTTATTTCTGTCACCATTTGCCAGGAACATATTTTCTAAATTAACCTTATTGGACTAGTTTTGCATTATTATTTCTGTAAAAACTTGTCAATAACCAGCTTCTTGAATTAACCTTAATTGACTAGTTAAGTATTTTTGTTCCGTTCACCTTTTGCGAAATTAACTATATCTGACTGTTTTGGGGCTTAAGCTGAAAAGGTTTGTTCATTAATTGTGAAAGTGACCAGCTGGACAGAATATATCAAAATAAACACACACACACACACAGAAATGATACATTCACACCTCTGGACTAGCAACCGTTTAATGCCTCCTTTTCTTCCTGCTTTCCGCTTTGGTATAGTGACTTTTTTCTGTTCTTTTTCTTTCTGCCAGTTGCTTTTCCTCTTCATCTTCATTTATCGAGATTTGTTCAAGCTGTTGGAATGAAGGAGCTTGTCATTCTTCATTTATCGGAGTTTTGAACATTTATGGTGTCCCGCAGAAACATTATCTATTTCTGGTGGAGTGCAACAGAAGTGGCACTGACGCATTCTTCTCCCTGCTCATCAATGGCTAGGGCTTCCTACAATTCTCCCCCAAAATGGTTTTGATGTTGGCCACCATTGTCGACGTCGAACAATCTTGAATTACATTATTCGCATTCACATTGGCATTCTTTCTGTATTGTTTTTTTTCTGTAAAGATAGCCTATCAACCCGTTTGCTGAATTAACATGATTTGTCTAATTCTGTCTTGTTATTTCTGTAACCATTTGCCGTAAACCCATACGGAAAAATTAACATTATTCGATTAGTTCTGTAATGTCACTTGTGTAACCATTTGCCATTAACTCATTTGTCAATCAACATTTTTCGACCAGTTCTGTATTTTTATTTTTGTAACCATTTACCATAAACGTATTTGCCGAATTACCATAATTCTACTAGTTCTGAATTGTCATTACCTAACCATTTGCATTCAACCCACTTGTGAAACGAACCTAATTTGACTAACTATTTCTGTAACTATTTATCATCAACCAGTTTGCCAAATTAACATGGCTTGAGTGGTTGAGTATTTTTATCTCTAAAACCATGTTGCATGAACCCCTTTATAAAAAATACCGTTGTTCGACTGGTTGTTTATTGATTTTTTTAACAATTTTCAATCAACCCTTTCGCCCCTATTAACCTATTCGACTAGTTGTGTATCGTAATTTATGTAACCATTTGCCACGAATACATGTTTTATTCTTTTATTAACGTTATTCGATTAGTTCTTAAATTTTACTTCTGTTCACCATTTGCCATTAGCCCGTCTGCCAAATTATCAATTGACTCACTAGTTTTACCTGCAGAAAACCTGCACCGGTGCAAAGAAGCACAGGGCAGTGTACATCCGGTTGTGCTATGATATAGGCTGCACTTTTAAATCGAATACAGCGGTGTGCCCCGACTCCAGCTGGTGCAGGTGTAGTAGGTAAATCGAACACGGCAGACATTTCTGCAGTTGTGTACAGTTATTTATACAAAAATTTGCATTCAACCCTTTTGCCAAATTAACATCATTTGTCTAGTTCTGTATTTTTATTTCTGCAACCATTTGCCCTAAATGTATATGTAAGACTAAAATTACTGGGCTAGTTCTGTATTGTTACTTGTGTAACCATTTTTTATTAACCCATTTATCAAAAAATATTTGACTAGTTGTATATCTTTGTTGTAACCCTTTACCACGAACATATTTCGAATTAACATAGTTCGACTAATTTTGTATTGTTACGCCTATCAACACTTGCAACGAATCCGTTCGAAAAATCAACATAAAATAAACATAAAGTTTTTATACTTGGTGCTATTTCTGGCAAAATGTCCTTGTGACATTTTTCTACCAATCAAAGCAAAATTGCGTGTAGTTCAATATTTTTGCGCGCTGTCATAACCACTGTAGGGTGTCCTTCAATAAGTATATTGGTGCAAACTTAGCACCTGACTTAAACTGTTGGCCGAATAGTCACGCAGGCAATAAACAAATACGAATCCATGCGCACAAACATTTCAATGACTGATGTGATACAAAGTTGTTCTTGCATAAGTCATCTGTAAGACCAATAATAAAATATGTTGAGATCAGCATACATACGTCTATGGATCCCCGAAAATATTTGTTTGTTGAGGTGGGTTTTTCAAGGTTACAAAAAAGGATACAAAGTCGCCAGGAAATTTATTTAATCTCTGATTATGAAGTAATAAATAAGCCAAGAACAATGCATTGCGTTGGTACTTTCTCAAAACAACCACATAGTGGATGTCGCTACAAAACTACAAAACAACTTTAATCTATACAAATTACATATATAACCCAAACCAACATGCTCGTAGCATACGCGGAAAGGCTGTGAAGTTTATCGAAAATTGCATTGCTTCTGATTACGACATATACTGCATTACTGAAACGTGGCTACGGGATAATGTTTCAAGTGCCGAGTATTTTTCGACTCAGTACTTAGTCTATCAAGGGGTAGAGATTACAAGGCGTGCAACAAAACGTATGGAGGGGGTGCTCATAGCGATGTGAAGCGATTTGGATTAATTTCGCAGGCCTGACAAGGAAACTTAAAAGAATTTGTATCGGTAAAAATCAGTGTGCACGGACGCCATAACATTCTTCTGGGAAATTACTATTTCCATTCCTAGTGTGACTATACCAATTTAAGTTCTTATGTTAAGCAAACATTCAACATCATAGACTTCTCAAAGTACCGTGTTTTTATTACGGGTGATTTTAACCTGCCTGATGGGAACTGGAGCACTGGCATCGTACACTGTGGAAATTCGGAAGTGCGCAGGAAAGTGACTGATTTATCTCAACTCTTAAATTACTTGGAAATATTTCCGCGAAATTCCCTTATCAACTGCAAACGCAATTCGTTAGATATGTTCCTTACAAATGATAGTGAGTGTGACTTCCAAAAGCTTGCGCTCCTCTTGTTCCGGTAGACACTTGGCATGTTTCATTCAAGCTAAATATGAATATAGTCGATAGACATAGTACAGCGTGTCCACGAGCGACTTCATTTGCTTACCCAAAAGGGAATTGCACGGGCGTTTAAAAATTTCTTGCAAATACTAACTGGTCAGCCACTGAATCATGTAAAGAGGACCTAGACGAACTAGCACAAATAGTTGCAGATACTGTGACAGCAGACACGTCCGGTTTACAAAAAGTGGTGTCATTGATCACTATCCGTACTAGTTTTCGCATGAAGTGAAACATACCATGAGAAAAAAGTTACGCTATCACAGACTTTACAAACGAATTAATAATCCATTGTGGTACGAAAAGTTTAAATCCGAGCGAATCCGGTGCGCGAAATTTTCTTTTACAGTAACTGCTTTTTTAGGCATACTTCGCAAACGCTACCAGTAATTTGTTTTTCGATTACGTTGTGTCGAATTTCTTCTTTATTTACAATGACTTTGTATCGTTTCTCCAACAAACGTTCTGCATCAATGCGATATGTTACCTGACCATTGGTGCACCCTTCCATAGGCCCACAGGTTGTTTAGGAGCACCAGAAAAGTCAAATAAATATTTGAATAAATAATCACATTAAAAAATATATTTAGGTTGTCCTTTTTTTAGAAGACCCGTTTACGCAGACAACCTGTTCCTCGCTGTCAAACAAATCAGCACCTTTTCAGCCTTTCGCTTTGCCTAGATGCAACGAGTGAAATATAAAACATCTGTACCTATGTTCACTTTTTCTACAATTACTAAAAGCAGATGTATAAGGAAAACCATACGTCAGATAAGCTTTTGTATGTTTCGAAATGTACAGCTCTGAAATGGGTTCACCAAGCGCCTGACAGCTTGTCTCATTTTAACATATTCAATAAGGAACTGGTTTTCTTAGAAGTTAAAGCACACCGAAATATTTCGTCCCTAATATTGAAAAAAGAAATCCTAATTCCTTACAAAAATAGCTTTAGGATTAAATATATGTTTTAGTAAATAATTTATTTCGTGTTTTACTTGAATAAACTTGAAATGATTAGAAACCTTTGTCTGGATATTCCGTGCTTTTAAATTACCCATGTCGAATGCATCAGCTCACTCTGAAGGGTCAGACATCATGAGCTTATCCATGATTCTTCTGCTGACCATACGGACGGGTGTTGCCCCGACGTGTATAATGTGGGCTGCATGAAAGATTCCAGGTTTCCGGCCATGCTGTTCCATCGAAAAGGTCTCTCTACCGCGCTAAGATTCTGAAACGGGCCCCCTACGGAAAGCTCACTATATCTTATCAGTATCTTGTTCTGGGTTATGGAACTGGAAATCCAACTGGAATCGGAATCCTGAAATCCAGATTAGAGACAAAGAGATAATTTCTGGAATCCTAAAATCCAGATGAAATCCAGACAGATTTTCAGTTCCGGTATCTAGATAGCGAAAAGCTATACTGGGTTTTTCGGTAGGCCTAACAATTGATCTGTATGTGCATCCTTAGGCGTTAACATTAAATTTGATGTCAGAATGTTTAAACAGTGACAATGATGTCGCTCTTTAAATGGCGTTTGATTTGTACAACAATGAGGCTTCTGTTACATTTTTGGGGAAATTCTAAGGACACAGTGTACCCTATGCTGAAGGTCACAACAGTACAGTTGCATTAAACAATATGGTGAAAAGAAAGCACTTACAGCGTTTTCATTTAAACAAAACAGAAAACAAAATAAAGCGCGCTTTCCCCAGATTACACGTGTTTTTTTTAACTTTTAAAAGGATTTATCAATCTAAACAAAAACCTGTGATTTCTGCTACTTTGAATTAGTACATTCGCAGCGTACCGTCAAAACGTAATGTCAAATATATTTACACGAAAAAAAACTTAAAAAAACACGCTATTCCGGGATGCACTTCTTAAGTAAACAACAAAAACAAAATCATCGAATATGCGCCCACAAAGCAGCCTGGGGCACGTGGCACTATAGTCGCACGCCTCTAAACACGCAATGCATTCAAAACGGAACGCATTGTACGCGGGAGAAAAAAATCCCCGTAAACTGCCCCTTAGGAGCACTACATGGAAGGAAGAGAAAAAAAACAGTAAGGAACACTAAAAGAGCACAATAAAAACAACATCATCAACAACGACATACATAACGCCGCACATCAAGCAACTTTCTACATGCAGCACACAGCGCGTGCTGCGAAAATAAAAACGTTAAAAAAATTCGGAAAAAAAAACGATGGAGCTAAGTACCAAACGCTGGGGAAAAAAAAACTTAAAAACTCACAGCAGAAAGAGCGGCCATTATATATAATATCATAATAATAAATATATAGGGGAATATGTCCCCTTCTTGAGGGGGGGGACAGTGCCCCACAACGGGGAGTTTGGGGTGGGGGCTTTTCGAACCCGATGCCTTGCGGTGGGACGCGTCAAAAGGGGACTCTGCGATATGGATATTCGCGTCCGCGTGCATATGAAGCCATGAGTCACGAGATTTTCCTCCTTTCCCCTCAGCCTTGCTCAACCGCAAGGCTCTTCTCTCCCTCCTTCATCGTGGTTTCCGGACAGGGAGCTTAAACCCCTGACGGGGCGACCCCAAAGCCGCGAGCTTCGACCCCGCGTTCTTAACACCGACCCCTCGCACCACGCGACCCGAACCCCTAGCCCCAGGAACCCCTCAAAAAACAAAAATACCCAATATATATATATATATATATAGCTATATAGAAAAAAAGAAATAATAATAATAACGTGGAAGAGCTAGTTATTTTGTTATTATTTTTTTATGGAATGGAAAATTGTATAAGAACGTACGCGGCGCCCCCGCGCATTGAAAAGTGGAAAATTTGAACGGACTATAGAAAAAAATGGGTAGGCACTGACAAAGCGGTGCGGAATGTAATGCAAAACCACGCGGTATGTCGAGCCTAATGTCGCGTGGTGGGGACATGAGGATAGGGAAGGAAGGAGGGGGGGAGGGGGGGGCGACCCGCTTTATTAAGAAGTGAGTCAGGAGGAGGGAAGGAATTGGTATTGGCAAAGGATTTTGAGCGTGTCGCCCTGTTCGGCGCTTTATTTATTTTTATTTTTAGGGGACAGGAGCACTTATAGGTTCCTTCTAAGGTTCTCCACTACTCTGTTCATCATCGACGGCCACCAAACATTCTGATGTATTTGAGAAAACGGTAAAGGCCAAGTTTTGCTCTCGGACATTGCGGATATTAAAGCGTGGTGAACTTCGCTTCGACGAAACGCGAAGAATATGATCTAAGAATTGTGGCGCCTTCTTTTTTACCGCGCTGGCAGCTAGGCAGTGGCGTCAATAGGCGGGGGGGGGAGGGGGGGCGGACGTTTCGCGTACAGCGCTCATGCGTGTGCAGCTGGTCAGTGAAGGGGGGGGGGGGGGGGGCTGGCGGGCCACTGCTCCAGATGCCGCTGACCCTAGTGACGCCACTGCGGTAAGGTAACCACAAATATATTCAACTAGAACTAAATGAGAAAAGTTATTTATGGTCAATTATTATAAAAAGAAACTACTCCATTGTCCTTGTCACTTTATGAAAAAGTAATTCCTGTACAGCGTTTATTTTTAACGTGTGGTAGATATAACATGATTTGGTTACGCGAAGAACAATACGCTTGTTTTTTCGTATGAAAGGTGTACGCTTTGAAGAAATAAAACAAGCACCTGGTTTTAAATGTACCAAGCGTGTTACTTCACCACCTAAAAGGGGACATATATTGACCCCTGAGTAAAGCCGTGCTTATAAACCAAGGTTCTTCAGGTGTACTAACCAGTGCAATTAACTAATAAGTAAAATGACGTAAAAACACATTAGTCGCTTCACTAACTCTTTCTTACTTCATCCAGGAGCCTAATGCCGTAAATATGAGTATTAGTTAAAGAGAAAATTAGTACACGCACGCAAAGATGTTATAACTCTTCGCATCTTGCAATGGATGGTCGTATTCAGCCTTGCCTTAGGTGCAAGTCGCTATTCTTTTTAAAAATATTTAAAGCATTGTCAATAAAGGGGATGATAACATTCAATTTTTGATTCGCCATATTTATTTTCTTGCTAAATCCTCGCAAGCAAGTAAAATTTGTAACAGGGAAAGTTTGCTTTGTCAGAAAAAGTTCAAGATTTGTATTGGCAAAGTGATGGTAAAACTGTTTTTTTTATATAATACTGTCGCTGATCCTATTTGCTCCTTTCAAATGTAATCATTCTACTCAAGATAGTCTTGGTTGGTATTTTCTAAGAGCATCGCAAACATACTTTGGGTATTCGTTGTCGTTATCCTGCAAGAAGCGCTAATCTTGATTGTAACCTGCATTAGGTAAGCAACTGATGCCTCTAGGGCCTGGTGGACTAAAAAAGAGCATGAAGGTCAACTTGCGAAGCTTTACACATTTTCCTGGAGACAGGAATATGTTTACTCTGGCGACTTAATCATGATTCTGGTCACGGTTGGTATTGTTTTCTCTTCTTATTAAAAGTGCGCAGTTTTTATGTATTGTGACCCCCTGTGAGTAGAGTGACGTTTGATTAAATGCCGGCCAAAAATAGTATTCAATGTAAATTGCTTGTATAGTCTGAAGTTACTGAACGCTTTCTCCCGATGTCATATATTTCTTACTTACTTTGCATTAACGTTCTTTAGATCGTTGAGTCATCTGTCATCATTGGGTCGCAGTGTTCATGAAATGAGTGGTTTAACTTCTTGCTCCTGTTACCATAGTCGCGTGATATCGAACAGAGGTTGAGAAGGCTACTGACTTCGAATGCCTTTGTTATTAAATGAATTTTGACTTTCTACGAAAGGTGAACTTTTGTATTTGAATCACTTATACCTGTAAGTGGTCCCACACCCTATTGCTCAAAAAACAATTACGCGACCTTGCTTTCCCACAATGAGACCTAAAGAATGCATACCGCTGTTGATATGAAGCAGAGTGCACCGGCATACTCCGTTACAATGCACAAGGTGTTCGAACCACCTTCCCAGACATGAAGCTGCGCTTGAATACTCGACCCTGCCCTCAAAGACTGAAAACTAGGATTTATATTACAGCCTTTTGAAAGTCTTGGCTTCTAGTGTGATACTAACCAGGAATTCCCTAAAATCACGATGAGTATCACCAAGCCATTATTTTTCAAATCAGCACAAAATTCGAGGTCAAAGCATGGTAAAAGCACCCACCGAGCCTTCAGAAAAATATGTCAGGGAGGGATCGGAAAGGACGTCAGACGTGTAGAAAACTTTCTCGCCAGAAAAATAGTTTCCTTGTGTGCTCCGGTGCCTATTATCTCTTCATTATCCTTCATCTTAATGAGCATATTTCTTTACCAAGAAAGTTCAGAGGTATGAAAAACCGGTCTTTTAAACATCTGTAGACAAAAAGCACTAAACGAAGTACCTCAAGTTGTTTTGTGTTGCTAGATAAAAAATATTTGAATTATAGAAGGCCGTTTTTATTTAGTTGCATTTAATAAATGATTAGTTCAGAGCCAAATATATACACTATGACTCGTTTCTCGGAATTAGTTCACTCCTTCGCTTATGTAAACTTTAAAAGCTTAGCATACAAAAGAAAGTGCTAAACGTAATCCTAGTTAAAAAATATACTTCCCAACATTTGACAACACACACTATGTAATTTACTTTAGCTAAAGCTAATACCGATCTTTAGAACACAAGACAGAATTTGAATCAGTGAATCAATCAGACGATACATAGAAGTCTAATGACCATTGATCTTCTCAGCAGGAATATTTTGCAGAATGCCATAATAAGAAGTTAGGATCTTACGGGGCTTTGGTTTAAAATCACAAAAAAAGGCGTTTTGAACACAGCTAAAAAATGGCAACAGCAAAATCAGTTTTTTTACTTATCCACATTTGAAATATTTTAATATCTTAGTGCTTCTGCTGGTTCAGAGATTACATGACGAAAGCAAGTGTTAAATTTGTTAGTGCGCTTGAACATACTTTCAGGAAAACCGCTTTTCGATGACTAAAACACGCGCTGTTCGAAAAAAGGGAACTACCATATGCGTACCACTACCACTTCAGAAAGAAAATATTAACTGCTTTTGCAGATTAAAAAAAAAACGTTTCACGAAACACATCGATCATGGCATAATACGTGAATCTGAAAATGATAAGAACGACATCTGAATGTGATGTTAATTTGGCTTTGTGATAAAGCGATTTTCTAATTACATTTTTGGGGCACCTTAGACGGTACGCCGAATGTTTAATAATTAAACTAGAAACACTAATAAAACAGTTCCATGGTTGGAAATAAGAACACGCAAAGAACCGTTCGACCCCCCAGTTGAATTTGATATGCGTTCTGGGTTTTAATGTAACGCATGTAAAATCAAGTTTTAGAAAATTTACTATCTCTCCGGCCCCCGAAAACATACAGAAACTTATTTGCAGCATTGAACTTTCTGTGATCACTTTCAACAGGAAGGGCGCAGTACATTTTATGAAACATTCTGTACACAACTTTACGGTTTTGTTTCAGCTGGACACATGTTATTTATCCACAGTCCCAGAAACATTCCTGAAGAAACCATCAAATGTCCATTCGTGTTTATTGTTACATGGCGTAGTACATCCTCCACTAAAAACAAATACACTAAACATACAAAACCACCTCCGCTAGTGAGATCTCTAAAGACAATGGCATCATTCGGTTGTGGCCCTAGAAGTAAAAAAAAAGCCTGACCAAATCAGGGTCAATTATATTAACGCTAAACTGGCCCACATCGAATGACCATCCCAATTTAAGTTTAGATCTGACAGTGTCGCTTTTCTATAGAGTATTGAAATCAGTCAACCATTAGGCACTTCATTACACCTACCTTGTGAAGGGTCTGCAGCGAGGCATTAAGTTCGGCTAGTTGGTACATAACTAGGAAAAAGTTAAACAGCGCTAAAATAGGCTAACGACACAAGGAAGAGATGTACTCATGGAGGGAACAAGCAAGAAGGGACTTTTTCTACAATCTGCAATTTTCCTAAGAGCGAGTTTTATCTTAGAAAGCAAAAATTGTGGGAACATGTATAGCTCCAAATTTTGAAATGAACTAGATAATTGATCTCAGTCCCATCGCAAGTCAGAGTAATTTATGTAATTATACACTCTCAACCACCCTCAAGGTTGTGTCCAACACTCCCAGCAGAATTTCCTACAAAACAAACCATACAAACGTGCAGTATACACCCCCCCCTCCCCCTTCCAACCTTGACGGTCCCAGATAAACCCCTGGCTAGAAGATTGGGTGAAGCGTTGCTTAAATTCATGAAGCAGATGAGATGCGAACTATGAACATGGCGAAACCTCAAGTCGGGATTGCAAGATGAACTTCCGCAGCACCTGAAGTAGAAAGCGCAGAGAAGGAAACAAATATTGAGGCGTGGCAGCATAAAACCACTAAAGCTACGAGGAACGCGCCGCAGAATCCTAGAGGTGTTTGAACGCGGCTCATTTCGCTCCGAAGGCCAAACCGAAACTTCACACGTCACAAAGACGGCCAACAAAAATGTCCTGAAGAATTTTTAATGGGAGTTTCTTGCAGGGAAGGGAAGGGTACCAACACTTCTGAGATAGCAAGGCCGCGGCACTGGAATTCTGCGTTGTTTAGAAGTTACCAAGCGATAAGCAGATTGGACAAATCAGGGTATGTCTGGAACGTGTCTAACCAGTGAGAACAGGAATCTCTGCCTAACGCGGACGCAGCAATAGTGTCCTCCAGCCTGCGTGCCCTTGCTGGCCACTTGTCGGTGGCAGAAAAGTCAAGCACTTCGGATATGCTGTTTAAGAGATGTGGGGGCAATCCCTCATCCCCAAAGCTCTCTCCGGCACAAGAAGTACCCTGTCGGAACTCAAGACCGCGAAACAGTGGGCAAAAATCGGTGGTATTACACCCCCAAACATCCCGCTAGACATCCCCTGGTTGATACCTCCCCTCCCCACCTGCCGGAACGACCACAGAGAAGTTTAACCCCCGCCCCAGATCGAGGATTCTGGATAAACCCCTGGCTGCCACCACCCCGGCAGAAGGTCCGGCGCTCGCGCGTCGACGGCACGTCCACCCGCTGCCGCGCAAACTCCTCGCGCCTGTGCGACCGTGCGATCTCCCATCCTCATCGCCCGGTTGCGAGCGGGCGAGCGGCGACCGCGGCGGCCGTTGGGGAGGCGTGTTCGTCGTGCGCATGCGCGGCGGCCCTCCTCGCTCCCGCGCAGCCAATCGGGGCCGGGGTCCCGCCCGTGCCCCGAGAGGTTCCCGCCAGGGCACGACCGCGAGCACGGCCGCCGCAGCGCCCGGCGCGTCTGCGCGCTAATCGGCCCCGTGAACCATGGCCGGGTGGAGGTGGCCGGAGCAGGGCCGCGCGCCCTAGCCGCGACACCCGGCGACACCGACCCTCCGCGCCGCCGCGCGCAGCGATCCCGGCATGGCGCTCGCCATGACTCCCTGGAGGGACCCCGTGGACCCGGCCGACCTGGTCATCGGCCTGCCGCCGCCCATGCCGCCGGGCACGCCGCAGTCGTCGTCGTCGTCCGACAAAAACGGACAGCACGCCAACATCGAGTGCGTCGTGTGCGGCGACAAGAGCTCCGGCAAGCACTACGGACAGTTCACCTGCGAGGGCTGCAAGTCCTTCTTCAAGCGAAGCGTGCGACGGAACCTGACGTACACGTGCCGCGGGAACCGAAACTGCCCCATCGATCAGCATCACCGGAACCAGTGCCAATACTGCCGACTCAAAAAGTGTCTCAAGATGGGGATGCGGAGAGAGGGTACGTCAGCCTGGTCCTCATCGCCCGCCTCGGAGTTTTGTGTGGTTTGGCCTCCCTTGCTCGGATGTAGACCCGACCTCGCGGTCGTGACCCCCAACCCCTACCCCACCCCCAACCCGCTGCCCTCCCCCACCCCACACCCCCAAACCCGGTGTCGTGCGATGCAGTGCTCATCCCTTTCCCCTTCTGCCTGCTCCGGTGTTGTTTTTGGTTCCCGTTTTTATTTTTATTTGTTTATTCCCTCGGTGTTGTCAAATGTTTGTGATGGTGGTGATGCTTGCATCACGCCGCGTCGGTGTGTTTTGTTTCGACCACGTGATCTCTTCTCTTCCTAAAGGTAGGATGTGTGTTCTCCAATTCTTTTTTCTGGTCCAAGTTCCCCGTTTAATTCCTGTTTTGTAAGTTTGATGCGTGCACCCTCGCATCTGGAATGCATTTCGTGTTTTTTTTTTTGTTTATTCATTCTATAGTTTTTGGCACGGTACCCTTTCTTGTGACACCCCTTTTGGTTGCGCGGATGTACCTCCCATGCACGCGCTTTTTCTTTTGCCTCCATCTGTGTTGTCATTTTTGTTTCGTTTTGGCGAGCCTCAAGGTCACTCCCCGATCCTGTCGTCAACTGCACCGTTCTCCGCGATTTCGCGACAACGCTGACGCGGCTCGAGCAGTGCATAGTAATAGCCGCCAATGTTACCGCGCTCGCTTTCGAGTGTGGTAACCCACACAGTGTTGAACGCGCTACAGGAATGCCATTAGACTGCATCGCTTGACAGCAGTTCTCGTTTAGCGAAAGCGTTCTGACCGTATCGTTGACAGCTATACGGCCGGTATACTCGATTGTCACTTTTCCAGCTTATACCAAGTCGGCGCGAAACTTTGAAAGCTGAGGTTAGACAACACGACATCAATAAGCTACGTTACTGTACTCGACGTTTTCTAACAAGATTTTCTCAACCGATCTGCGATGTTTAAGGTTTTTGAAGGTCTTCTTGGGACGCAAAAAGTTGCACATCTTTCTCCCACGGATTACGCCCTAGCTAAGGTGATCTTGACCTGTCGGAGAGTAAAACCGGGTTCCCCAGTTACGATGAACTCTACACAAAACGTAGAAACACTTGGTTGAACGCGATCACAATGTGTATATGAGCCAAACTTTCGAGATAGTCACGAGTTTTAAATTTTGCAACATCTTTTTGTAGTTCTAATTGGTACCAACCTAAAAGTTTCGCGATTTATTTTACTCCCACGCGGCTGGTATTCGGAAAGTTTGCACGCGATTGTCTATCTTGGTTCGTGGCGCGTATAACAGGCTCAGCTGGTGACTCGAGATATGCCCGGATGTGTTGGGAGGTTCGGGTTCCGTGCCATATCTGGGACGGTTCAAGATTTGGCCTCGTGATTACGATTCTTCGTTCCTTTCATGGCGCGTGTTTTCGCGATCTCTGACAGTTCCTGGCGCAAATCTCAAAGATCCTCTTCTGATAGGACAAGAGAAGTACGAAGTCCCGAGTTTGAATCCTTACCTTGTAGGACTTTGAAACACATTTTGGTTGGAACCTCATGTGCTTCTCAAGAGTACCAGGTCCACCCAAATACACTTCAATAGCCTTTTTGTGGTTTTTGTTGTACTCTTGTACCCGATTTTCGTATATGCACCCTCCTTTTGTTGCTTAAACCTTTATTCGGTTCTTGGTTTAAATCCATACCATATACAAACTTTGAAGCAGATCCTTCTAAGAACCTCAGGTATTGCACAAGAGTCAGGTCAACTCAAATAGAATCTAATAGCCGTCTTATGGGTTTTGTCTTACTTTTCGTATACAGTTTTCGTATACACATCCTCCTTTTGTTGCCTAAGATTTATGCAGTTCTGGGTTCAAATCCTTATCTTGCTCAAACTTCTAGCACATCCTGGTAAGAACCTGAGCTGTTCCACAAGAGTATTAAATCCAACCAAATAGAATTCGATAGCCTTTTTTGTAGGCTGTTGTTTTACTCTTGTATCGTTTTTGTCTACGCACCCTCTTTTTGTTGCTTAAGCTCTTACGCGGTCCTGCATTCGAATCCTGGCCTTATACAAACTTCGAAGCACACCCTGGTTAGAACCTCAGTCTTTCTACTAGACTCGGGCCCAACCTGGTAGAATCCAATAGCCGTTTATTCTTACTTTTGTTTTACTGTTCTGTTTTCGTATGCGTATCCTCGTTTTATGCTTAAACTTTTGACGCGGTTATCGATTCGAAACTTAGCAATCTCCGCGCTTCAAAGCACATCTCCATCAGAATGCCTTGGGATGCCAGCTGAAGTGCACCATGCTACCGGATTAATACAAGGGTGTCCGGGGACTTCAGATTGGATGCACCCGGATTTTATGTGCTGTGATCATCTAATACCCAACTGGTCCGGTTCGATTCACGTGCGACAACGAAAATGGAAGATTGCGTCTACTTTTCAATCTACCAGTTTCGCGCTGACTTATTATTCCAGTTTATTAAGCTATATCATCAGTAGCTTCATGGATTCTTACAGACTGGATGATTAGATACACAGAACTGTTTTTATACATTTCCATAGACATTTTTATTCGGATTCATTAGGTAAGTTGAATTGCGTTCTCTATATCAGCTTGGGGGCATCTAAGATGGTTCAGGGGAAGAGAATTACTGGTTTCATAGCAATAATCAGAATTAAACTAAACAAGAAAAACAATATAATCTTAAGAACCACGTAATCGTAGGTGCCTATCGCCTCTTGGTCGAACTCTTAAGGGAGAATTGCGTCCCATTGACCCTCCTTTACTTCTTCTCAGTGGTCTTTGGGTAGAACTACCCCCGATCGAGTGTTGGCGTGTTTATATAAGTATGCCCTTCGCTATTAGCCGATGGCCATTCGTTCATTTAACGCCGACTCGCTTTGGGATAAAATCTCGCCTTGTCAAATGACTTCCGGCACACTTGGTATAACTCGTATACTTCCCGTGTTGCTCATAGCCAAAAGTCTCTTGATGGCAGAGCTTTTTTCAGTCAGTTAATAGAGATGTGGGTCTGATCTATTTTTGCTTTCTGTGATCTAACTATATACGGGAAGAACCTTTGCTGCCTCGTTTTCATTCTACTTTGTTAGCCTATCCCTCGTTACAGTTGAGAAATGCGCTCCAAATGATTGAGGTCTATATCAAAATATATAATAGAATCACAAAAAATAATTGTATGCTTTTTGTCGTGGTTACGACGAAACGATTTCAAGGTAACATCCTCTAGCTTTGCTAAGGTACAGGGGCTAATTTTGGTTAGTGATATCCTTATAACTATATGCGATATTTTTGTTAAAAATTAAATCTTTCGGTGCGGAGGCCTCGCAATTTAAGCAACCGGAAGACAAAATTTGAACATCGGAAATCTCATAGGTATTAGACATCGTATTATGTGGGATTGTATACCTTAAATTATAAAATAACCTATTTTTAACTATACTATGTAATCTTATGTGATGAAGACATTGTGTGAAAAGATATATGGTATCAAGAGAAGTTTTGAAGAATGAAAACGGGATATGACTAAAATTATGTATGAGAAATTTTGAATTATTTTTTTAGGAATTGTTTAGAATTAAAACCCATGTATAAAATATAATGATTTTGAATTGGGTTTTACTTTTGAAAATTTTGGCATAGTGAACTTACACGGCTCTCCAATCATCAAACTTTGTTACAAGTATATTTTTGTAATAGTATCACATGAAGGGGTACTCCGACTATTTTTTTAGCTGCCCCAACCAGCGGTATATTCTGAATCCTTGGCCTTTACCCTTTCCGGTATGCTATCTAGAATCGCGAAATTCATAATACTTATTGTGAAATCGGCAAATGAAAATGCTGCAAAAACCAACATTCAAATATACCCGCACTTTTCAGTGCCGTGACGTCGGTGGCAGGCAGGCTTGCCGGTCGAGCAAGCAGTCAAGAGACAGTCTATGCCAAGCATTCATTCCGTGCTGGTGCGTGGGTACTCAAGCGAGCTTCCAAAACATTCAATTGGCACCGTGAAACGAATTGGAATCAGTTGGGAACAAATTCTACAGTCCTAAGAGTGAACCCCTGCCTTCGGCTGACGTCAAAAATAAGAATTGGGGTTGTGTGGATATTTATACAGCGTGTACTTGGTCAGCCATTTTCAAAGTTGCGACGAGTCACTCGCTGTACTAGATGAGCAATTTAGCCAGTGCGGTACAACCGCTAGCCTGGGGTCTTTAACGTGCACCACGCAGTAGTGATACACGACCGCACGCCGGTACGATGCTCATCCAGATCGAAACGGGCAGAGGTGGGAATTGAACCCGGGATCCTTGCGTTCTGCAGCGCGAGCTTTCGCTCCACGTGCTCCGAGCTGGTGTGCGCTAGCCCACTCGGCCACCGATCCCCCATTCCGCTGACGTCACTTTTTCATTGTTTCCAGTAGAGACTTTCAGGTTTGAAAAAACGCGATGAGGACTACGCGAAAAAAAAAAAACATATTCTGAAGTAATATTTGGGATGCTATTTCAGGGATGTTTCAGGGAGTCTTCTACGGTAGCAAATGCCATGTTCGTACCGGGGGTTTATCGTACCGTATCGTGTGTGCAAAAACTGTTCCTTAAAACTCTCTATTATCGGAGGTATCGGAACGGTCTACTAAAACTACCGATTACCAAGCCGCTCTCCTGCGTCGAGATTGGGTTTCTGTTTTGTAGATCAAACTCTTCGCGGTACGTTCATCTGATGGGTGCACATAAGGGGACTTAAGTTTGAAGGCTTACAAATTAACGCGGCACAGGGAACATGAGAATATAACTCAGCTGATCCGAAACGCCCAACAACCTCGCAACTCTAGTCGGCTCCGCTGTGCAAGAAGCGTGCACCGAAATGGCTACGCTCTCCGTATTTCTTAGGTTGTCAGTGACCCTAACCGTATGCGTATGGAGCTACCGCATTTCAATGGCATACAGCGACAAGGTCGCATCTGTCCCCGCACGTGTGTTGGTGCCAGCGTTATGCAAACGACGCGCTTGTCAGGTCGGAAGGCATTGACTGACACGCGCACACGAACAGGTCGCTTTTTTTTTCTTTTTGGCTGTTTCTCTTTTTTTTTACGTTCTCTTTCGTGCTTGGTTGATTTTTATTTTTGTGTTTCGTCGTCATATTCGAGCCGTTACTGTTGCGCATGCGCGGTCGGAAGCAGGCGACGGCGTCAGACATTAACGAGCGCGACCTTGACACTGGAGGACAGTTAAAAAATAATAAAAAAGGAAGCGGAAAGGAGGGCTAAAAAGACATGGGGGGAATGGAGGGGGGAGAGACAGACTGGCGAGGGGTCTGTTCCATCGCGTCGCCCCAAGCCAGTCACTCGAGGCGACCGTGGTTTTGGAAACAAAAGAAAATCAAAAGAAGGGGAATGAGAGAGGAGAGAGGGGGGGGGAAGAAGGGAGTAGCTCTTTGTTTTAAAGAACGGAAAGTTAGCAAGCCACTACAAAAAAAAAAAGAAACTAAAATCGAAGCCGCGAGTTCCACGCCCAGGACGTTTCGTTGTCTAAATTGCAATACACTCTCAGAATAAACGGTATATTCTTACACCCTTGTCCCACATACTAAAATAGCTAATGTACGTGTTACTAACTGCAAAAAAAAAAATTAATCGTTTTTGTTTTTTGGCTTTACAGCAAAACGCTCAGTACTGTTTTCTTTTTCTGTAGTCTTTGATACGTACTTTAGTTGTTTAATGAGGTATATATTACCGTTCTCGAGCCCCTCGTAAAAGTTCGGGCTGTCTGTTCGACGTCAGTGCGGTGTACGTCGGACTGAAGTTTTGGGGTGTCGTATATGAGACAAGGGGTGTAGGAATACACCCTTTTTTTCAGAGAGTGTAGCGTAGATATAGCTTGATTTGTGCTAGCTGTTAGAGGGTATTGCGTATAGGAGAAAATGCGAGCGTTGTGCGTTAATGTTACGTGCTCCACGCTGTACATGCGCGACAAATTAAGACGCAGTTTTTGTGGTGTTTTTTTGCCCCGCTCACGCCCAGCGTGTAACACTCATCGCTAACGCAAACGCACAGTGCCCGCGTTTGCTCGTATGCTCAATACTAAACCTCTTTATTCACTTTTATATGACGTCTGATACCGCAGTGTCTTTGGATCGACATCTGGGTAGGTTTCACGGAGGACACCGAATTCAGCGTTTATGCTGACAGCAAGTCGTCTGCTTTTTGCACACGAGTTGCGGTGACGTCAGAAGGACGGCGAGCTCTGATTGGCTCTGGTTGAAAGGATAGTGGGTAGACCCCAGTGCTATACGCCTAGTGGTCTACCCACTATTTTTTTTTTTCATTCAGCCAATAAGAGTTCGGCGTTCTGACATCATCGCGACCCCTGAACAACAAGCAGACGAACTTGCTCTCCGCTCGTTCGACAGGTCAGGGGGCAAAGATGGCAGCGAGCAGAATGCTGATAGTGTATTAGTCTATAGAGTGCTAGGTTTTATAGCCCTTGGTACCGGTTCAACAAACACGCGGGCACTCAGCGGGGGCCTATATGGACTCGTCGAACACAGAGTTGCGGCCGAAGTGTGCGGAGCGCGTCGCTTTTTTGTCGCCGATGCCCAATCGGTGCGCTCCGAGAACTTTGACTGTGGCCGAGTGGGCTAGTGCACACCAGCTCGGAGCACGTGCAGTGCAGGATTAAGGTACGGCGCTCAGGGGGGCTGTAGCCACGGGCCCCAGGCTGTAAGGCGGCCCCGTGCTGGCCACTGAGATTTTGAAGAAATGTTTAGTCTTTTTGGCATTTAAGACACCTCAGATCAAAACTCTCTGAAGAGCCTCTGGCGCTTTGGTCTTCTCGTCACCTTTCCTTTTCTTTCCATTGAAAAATAGAAATCCCGTAACGTTTCGGTCTCTAGAAACGCTGTCGTTTGTGAGCTTGTTGTACAAGAGTGTGTCAGAGCAGCAAAGTATAACGTGGCCTCCCATGCCCTCGTCGGAGGGTGCGAATGACCGTGATCGAAGCTCGATGGAAGGATGGTGATGGAGTTCTATTTTGTACTGGGGCCTCCTTGGCGAGTTTTGCGGACAGTGGTAGGCCGGACGTTAAGCAAGTGTTTCAAAATACTACTCGAGCAACGCACATAGTGCACAAATCTTGTTTTGAACCTAATAGCGAAATTTTATATAGAATCTACTCCAGAACAACAAGTCTAAAACAAGCAAAAAGGTACCGTTAGACCTGCCGGACACTGACTCCGGTCCATAACTACCAACGAGCGTTTCAAAGAGCCGGTTCTTGTGATGACCCTCTACGGTTTTCGGTGGGCACAGACTGCAAGCAGCTACTCTGGAGTCGGTGTCTGTTATGCCAGTGCATGTGAACACTCTTCCTTCCACCGAATGATTCGAGTACTGCGATGGCTTCACCAACCTCTGAGTTATGACTTCTCATTTATTTATTCTTTAGCTTGGAGTCATATATCCCATTGGCCGCTGAGGTCTAAATGACTGCATTCAGAAGGAACAAGATCAGTACCAAAACTGAGTGAAACATTTCCCCCTTCACAAAGACAGCGTGTGGGTAAAAGGATTTGAAAATATATCCTTGATTTTCATGAAAATTATTGTAATGTAAATGTGCTCAAACGACAGCGGTCGTAGTATTATATTGGCGTGCAGTTTTACTTATATTTTAAATGTAGAAGCCTGAGTTTGCTTGTGACAAAAGTGTTTAGTTATGGGAAGAGCGGGGATGTAGTAGCTTGATCCCATAAAGACTGCTTCAACCAACCAATTTTTTTTTCTTGTCTGAGTTGCTTCCTTCTCTGTTCACAGTCATTAACGAAGGGCTAGTTAAACCGCTTCGAGTCAATCGGAACAATTACCGTAACAAGTACTCTAGATTTTGTGTGGTAGCTGTCGAGTTGCGAGGCATGCCATCTGGGGAAGCGAAATTTTGTTTTCTAGTAATGGGAATTTCTGCAGGTAACTTTGCGCTGCCTAACCCGATTCATATGTGAAGAGTCGTATCACCCAACATGTTAGCAAGATGGTTACTCTTGCTACAAGTGGACATCATGACAAATTTCTGTAATCTGGCCCGGACGTGTTCCCAATGAATCTACTTGGTCAGTTCTTGTAGTCAAACAAGTTCATGAACGGAGTCAACGTTTTCAACGAAATTTCTTTAGTTTTCTTTGCGAAGCTACCGATGTGAACGAAACATCTGAATAGTTTCCACAATATTTCGTTGATTTGAGTTTCGTACTCAAATTATACTCTATAAAGTGCTAGAGCGGTTGATTATTTGTGAAGTAGTTTCAAGACAACAATCGCCTCCACCTCACTGCTGGCCAGGGAAGCTCGATTTTTACTGAATCCATGTATCTAGAAAAGGCTCGACAATAATCGTAAGATGAAAAATGTACAAATTTCACAAGGTCGTAAAATATACAGATTGCCGTCGTCATTACCTCCATCACCATCATCATCATCTCTTATCGTTGTTAGTAGGGGCCTCATAACAGCCTTATCCCAGGGCCTCCAAATGCCTTAATCCGGAACTGAGCACGTGGAGCGAGAGCTCGCGCTGCAGAACCGAAGGATCCTGGGTTCAATCCCCACCCCTGCCTGTTTTGATCTGGTTGAGCATCGTAGTGGAGTGCGGTCGTGTACCACTGCTGCGTGGTGCACGTTAAAGGCCCCCAGGCTAGCGGTTGTACCGCACTGGTTAAATTTCTCATCTACAGCTGAAAGACAAGTCACCCGTTGACGCAGACAGAGTTCTAGGCTGTACAAACATGCACACGCCCCAAATCCCATTTTGCGTTTGACGAGTCTAGAGTCCCAGGACTCCCAAAGTAACTTGTTGTTACCGGTCCACAGGTATCGCTCTAACAATCGCTGAAGGACCCGCGAAAGTGAAAAGGCTCTGTATTCAGTCAGCTGGCGTTTCGTAACGCTACAATGAAAACGCAATAAACAGTTACAAACAAGAAAAACGTAAAGCCGGGTGGTCCCGTATCGGGGACGACATCGTTAACCGCTTCTCATTTTCGTGAGTGCCTTCGTAATTTGAATCCCAATTAATGGTGCTCCATCAGACTGGAATAACCAGCTCCAGTTACGTCCCCTTACAATCCATCAGTTTTTTTTTCTGTGCATTGACGTGGGCGTTAATTGCACGCATGACGACTGCTCGGGCAATCAATCGTATACTCTGCGATGAAATGTTAGCGTGGTTGCGTATCTTTTTTGACCGTTTCTCGTTTATTCGACGAAATCTCAGCAGCCGATAACTGTTGGCTAAGACGACGTTCGGCACTCATGAGAATGGCTTTGGTTTTTACTCCGTGTCGGCACTGTCGGACTCATTTCTCAAAATCGAAAACGAAAATAGTCAAATTCGAAACGCGTTACCGTAACGAGTGTCATCGGCAAAAAAGCAACCTTTGCTGTTTCAGTTAAGGCCACAACGCTTCCATATGCTGTATTTGCGTTACTTTCGTCAATCCTTATGAGAGGCGGCCAACTGTCGTGGAGCCTTAGGTAGCATAGAGTAATAATAATAATAATAATAATAAAACAATAATAATAATAAAAGACGAAGAAGCAGATTAAAGTGTCTCAAATCACAGCAATGTTTTTAATCTTTTTTTGTTTTTTTAGATTAGTCCATTTGCAAAAAAACACTGTTAGCAAGAAACAAAAATATACGTGATCACGGTTAAGAAACAGTAATACAATAATAATATTACACAAAAATAAAAACTAGTAATACAATAAGACCATGGACTACAATACATGGTGTGTCAGGAAGCATACAGCTCGGAGGATTGATTCTGCAATTTAAATTGGCAAAATAAGAAACGTGCAGTGTCCTTGTAAGAATAAGAATATTGCGTAATTCTGAAAATAAAAATGCTCAAATAGTTGCGTCGATAGCCCAGTGAGAATATGAACGCGGTTCCGTGTGCCGCTTCGTATCACGTGCATGAACTTTTTTTGGGTGTTCCACAGTGCAAAATATGACTATGATGTGAAAGATATCAATCATTCGTCATTGTTCATGTTTATATGCAGTGTCCGAACCGCCCTAACTTTAAGGAGTCGAAAGCAATGCTACTACAATTATTACTACTAGTACTACTACTACTCCTTCTACTGCTGCTGCTTCTACTAGTACTACTAGTACTACTATTACTACTATTTTTATTTTGGGTTGGATGGGCCCGTATGTGCATATGTATATGAATGAATGTCAAATAAACTTATTATTAACATTATTAACTACTGCAACTACAAGCAAAACTAATACTTCTACTACTACTACTACTATTGTTACTGCTGCTGCTATTGAAACTATACTACATTTACCACTGCTTCTACTATTAACTACTACAGCCACGACAACCTCTACTACAATTATTAACATTATTAACTACTACAACTACAAGCAAAACTAATATTTCTACTACTACTACTACTATTGTTACTGCTGCTGCTATTGAGACTATACTACATTTACCATTGCTTCTACTATTAACTACTACAGCCACGACAACCTCTACTACAACAACTATTTTTTTATTTCTATTTCAGCAGTTGAATATGTACCATTCAACCAGTATTCTTCTGACATTGATCGAACTGCAATGTGAGACTGAACGCGATAGTGACTACCATTTGGTTAGGCAATATGTCAAACAGCTGGTCCTCATTAGTTGACTTCAGTATCAAAGCTCTACTCTTTCTCGTCATTCGGTACTCTCTGCTCGAATTTTAGCTGCATTTATTTTCGCGCCAAATGTGTTCATTTCCTCGTTATTTTATCTTAAGGAAAATAGATCAATTGCTTTTCCAATTATTCGCAGGTTTCTTTTCATTGGTTGGGTCATACTCGATATCAATTTTTCTCTTCCAATGGTTGAATGTACTTTTTCTTTTTAAGAATGGCTATCGACATTTAACATTTTGACCACTTGATCATATGTCTGGAAGAGTTAAATCTCATCAAGGAAGCGCGTCTTTTTTAGGTTGTTTGTTGTCGTCAAAAAAGAACGCGAGGACTCATGTAGGGATTAATAAACAAATCCTGCATAGGAAAAGAATAGACAGCCAAGAGCAGTGTCCTCATCTCACGACACGTTCGGCACCTAAAATTAGCGAACAATAGGGTCCCAGGTGTAATCCCCCTAAAAATATATCAAAGTCGGGAGAGGAAGTTTAAATCCGTACATACCACTTGATCCTCAGCTTGTTAAGTTCGCCATCCCCGAGGTTCATATTAACACGTCAAGACAGCATCTCTTATAAGCCATCTTTTCGTTCGTGGACTAAAAATAAACACTATGCCCTGCGAGGTATTAGCGGTTGACATGGACGAAAGCCAACAGCAATAAAAACAAAGAGACACGCAGTGCTTCTTAATTGCTTAGGTAGATCGGACGAAAAGCAGAATTCGCCAACACCTTTAAGAAAACGTGGCAGCACAACATGTTCATAGGACTCGATTGGTTCAACCGGATCGTGGACTCGGTGACGCGTGGTACTATCGGCAATTGATTGGTGCGTTTGATCCTAGCGCTCGGTGAAGCGGCGCGCTGACGGCACGTCATTGGCTGAGCTTGCCTCTTAGCCTTGTTTTCGGTCCGTCCGAAGATGAAACTGCACGGAGGCGCTGGAGGGGGGCGCCGACGACAAGGACGCGAAGAGAAAAAAGGTGTAAAAGAATGTCCGTTTCCTCGAGAAGTTTCTTCCACTCGCGGTGATGATTATTTTAGCTGCTGCCCCAATTCGGTTCTCTGTATAAAACGGGCCGCGAACGTTGGTGGTCAGATGTTGTTGATGCCACGGGGCGCCTTGGTCAGTTTCGAAGTCGGGGATATCGGTCAGTGACCCCGGGCGATGAATTGCCGGAAGGAATCGTCCGCTCTGTGTTCTCTCTATTCCTGCTTTCGTCCCTGCCCGTGTTTTATTTTTAAATCTCTCCTTTTTTATTTTATTTTTTTGCTCGATCGTTGGTCAAATTGCACTGCTGGAATAAAAGCGTTTAATTGCAAAGCGTGTTCCTTGTAGGGAATATAGCCCGAGGGTTGAATTTCGCCGCCTTTTGCTGTACCCGCGTGCGGTCGACGTTAATCCCGCTGTGTTATCTATGCTAAGCGTGGCCGAGAAAGAGCGAACCACTTTGTCTGGTTCAGGACCTAACTGGTTTGTACTGTGCGCTTTGCGAAGCGACTCTTTTCATGTGTTTGGACTGGCCGCCATCTCGGTGTCTTGTCTTGTCCAGGCGTTCGGTAGAGGTCCGAGACGGTAGCAGATGCCTCCTTTAATGTAAATCGGAACTACTACGAAAGTGTGCGAGTAATCATCAACATCCGGAATTCGTTTCTCGTTTTCTGGAAGACGTTTTCAGCACCAATCCCTCCTTTTATTCTGGCTCAGTGAGGAGATGAATAATTGTGTAAGCGCAGCAGAAGATTTCGTCAAAGACACGCTTAATATATAACGGTTAGCAACTGTTCATCCGCAACATTGTTTGTTTCGTGAACCTTATCCGGCACAGTATCCGTTACAAAGGACACCGCAAAGCTTGCAAGCCAAACTTGTTAAAGTTAAATTGGTTGTATGGTTGCTTAAAAATGCTGGAAGTTAACCTGCCTTGCCGTTTGGCGAGATCTGTTTTCGTTGTGGAGGGCACCTCCGCGGACGACATGCGTTGGAACACCCGACTCGGCTTCGCCTGTGTCTGCAGTTCCCACAACCTCTATTATCTCTAAATTTGTCAAATATTCCGCGAAGAGGTTCTTTTCGATGTTCTTCGGATGTTGTTGACGATGGATGTGTCGTCGCTGGCCGTCGCTCGTTGGAGAGCCTCCGGACGTCCCGAAATTTTGTTCGCACCTCTGACCTCGCTGGCAGACCACCAAACTACTCAGACGCTCGTGGAAATTAAAGATAATTTAATGAAATTACCAAAAATCTAAATTCATTGAGGCTACAAATGAATACAATAGTACGAGACATCGGCGCGCTTGTTGCGGGAGCGTGGTTACGAGGACGTTGCTGAGAGGTCCCTCCGCTCTCAAGTCCAGACTGAGGGATTCCGGCGTGCAGTAATCGGAGCGGGCGGAAAATCACTTCTCAGGAATGCATACGCAAAGTGTCTGTCCGACACGCAGACGGTTCGTGAGGAGCCGCGGAGTCGTCGCCGTGAAGCGAGACGACGAGCCCGACGTCCCGGTGACAAGCAACTAGTTTGCCCACACTCGCACTCAGCAAGCGGATGCGTCTCTGAGTCGAGCTCCTGGGCCTGTAGCACGTCTGTCGGAACCTGTCGCCTTAACAAAACCCACTCCAGTTCTCTGGCACTCCACCGCTTAGGGTACATTTGCACTTTTAAAGCGAAAATAAATGGGGTATACGCGCACAAGCTTAACAGTCTGAAGTATGGGACCTCAACTTCGCATTCCATTCCTCGCTCGGACCACGGCATCTCTCACAAACTGGCAAGTACGTTAAAGAAGCAGGAAGGGCTGTTTCGGCTTATTAGACATTGAAAGTGTGTCGGAGAGAAGCGATCACGAAAATCCGCGCATTTAAAACGTTCGTCTCTCTTTGGAAACTCGCAGGCACGTGAACTGGTTTTTGCGATGCAGGAGTCCGCAGCCGGGATGCCGTGCTTGACCTAACGAACATTCCAAATTCCAAACCGGGTACACTTTGATGGAGACGCGCGCCCTTTCTACGATGACGACTCGGTAACTTCAACGTCCGATCTTTATGAACGTTTTCCTTTCTCGGCACGAGCGCGTTTCTCCAGCCGGTAGCTCGACGCCATTTTACCACCCAGACATCGTGAATGCCGTCTCGTCGGCACTTGGCACATGACTCAGCGAAAAGCGTCTCCACTCTAAAGCAGCGTTCACACACCTAATACATTATACAAAAGGCTGACCGCAGACACTGTCTCTGGCGTGTTTGCATGAAGGTCCTTTGACACTGGTCATAAAGAAACTGTCCGCAAACATGTCTGCTCCGTACACATGTACATGCTCCCATCTTTCCTTGAGGCATGTCCGCGGATAATCATGTCACCATGTCTGCCGCAAACACCGTGTATTCTTTACAATATATACGAGCTGCGCGACTTCTTGTAGGAACGGCACCCCTAAAGACAAAGAAGAATAAACAAAGACATCCACAATCCTGAACAACCGAGGGACGGTGCGCCGAAAGACCCCTTCCTCGAGCGCACGTCTTCGGCGGCGTGCGTGCTCGTGCACGCCGAACGCCCCCAGGTCCCCGCTATCGAGTCGGTCGCTCGCTGGCTTAATGACGGCGTCGGCTCGGAATGCAGCGACGAAGACGCCAGAACCAAGAAGAGTGGATGAAGAAGGCGGTCTTCGAGGTCCGTCCCTCGCCGAACGGAGACTCGTCGTCGTCGTCGTCGGTGTCAGCGACCCCGGCCTTTGTCCGCCACTGCCGTTAACCTTCGTCTCTATCTGGGAGCAAACAGAGGAGGGCTGACGACCAGGGCAGAACTCTCGGAGGCGCCGGCAGCGGGGTTGCTGCGGGGCAGAGCGACCTTCGTCTTCTTGGCTCGACGGCGACGGCGGCGGCATGCATGCAGAGCGGCCGCTGCTGGGCCTGGCAACCCCCACCCCTGCAGCTTATTATCGAGGCGCGCGACCCGGTTTTGGTGGATCCGTTTGTGCTGGCTTACTACCTGATGCGTAAACGAGTAATGGTTGTTGTGCGGAGCTGTCCGATCTGGGCTCGTTTGGGTGGGAAGGGATGGATTGAGTTATCGTATTTCCGTGAAAGAAGCCGCATCGGCCAACAAGGCCAACCTGGCGTGTAATTTGGGGAATCGGTGGCCGAATGCGTTCGCGCTCCGTAGCTCGGAGCAGCTGGGGTCCGATTTTGGCCACCGGGAGAGCGAGATCTCATTTGCCTTCCGCGGACAGCGCAAAAATCGTTCCTAGACGCTTCGTCTGCTAAGGCGGGCGAATAACGAGGTTTGTCTGCTATGAAGCGCCATTCGCAGACGGACATAAAACAGAAAACACTGTTGGTCGTCCGCTAATAGACCGGAAAATAAGTTGATCGTCTGCTACGAACCGAATGCCGCGGCGGAACGAGACAGGAAGCAGGCTGAAATTGCGATAGTCTGCTTTATCACGTTGGAGGCCATTGACAACCCGCACTTCATTTGCAAATCTGAAGTTTTTTTCGCTGCTGTACACAAGCTAACATCGACCGGTGTATGAAAGAGTACTAAGGACAAGAACATCGGAGGCCTCGAGACCCCCCTCGCCATTTGTATGTTGGTGAGACCTTCTCCCGAAACTATTGCCCGATTGTGAACTCACTAACGGTACAAGGATGTCTCATAGGTTCTTTACAAACCAAGTTGTGGCGCCACGTCTAAGAAAAAATCCGTGAACGATCTCGCTCTCACGTTGACCAAAGTCGGACCCCTGGAGCGGAAGCTCACGCTGCAGAATCCAGATATCCTGCGCTCAATCTTTGACCCTGCCCGTTTCGATCGGGATCAGCATCGTACCGGCGTTCGGTCACGTATATCCCCACTGCAGTGATGCACGTTCATGACCCCTGTCTAACAGCTGTTCTGCACTGGCAAAATTTCTCATCTGCAGTGGTGACACCAGACTTGAATTGGGGCTGACTAACATCCCTCTGTTGTTGTTCAGAACTGTCCGACGTAGTTGCTTTGGAAGCGAGTGGAGCTACTTAAGTTAATGCTTTAGCCATCTTTTCATAGCAGCAAACTAGAACTTACATTCGGGTTAATCTCTCTGTTTTTCCTTCATAAACCTTATCCATGTTTTGCTTAAAATTGTTATTGCCACTTACCTCAATCCTAATCAGTAATCACAGGAAACGGGTTTCCATCCCCCAGAATTGTTAAAGCAGCCTGCGACAGAGAAAAAAACACATCTCCTGAGCTGCTTACACCTTACACCTCAGTAAGTCGCATTATTTTCGAATAGTACCAATCGCCACTTGCGCCCGCTCTGCGCTGAGCACAAAAATGGCGGCGCTCAAAAGACAATCCGTTAATAAATTGTCAGTACCCTACGCGTAGCTTATTTAGTGCCTTCAGAAGGGAAAATATTGAGAGAGTTTCATCATTTCCGTGAAAGAAACCGCATCGGTGCGTAAGTCCAACCTGGGCTCAAGCCCGTAGACATTTTTTGAGGGACACGCGCTGTTTGTTGTGTCAGCACACCGCAGCGCGGCCACGCGTGGATTTCAACAACCTTCTGCTATAGTCTATTGATGGTCCTAACCAAATCTCCTAACTCATTCTATAACCTCTCAACAACCTAAAACAAAATTTGCATCTATGCGTAGCCGATTTTTCTGTTAAAATCGGTATCAAAAAACGATTCCCTCGGAACTATCGCAGGCACCAGGGTGCGCCGTCGGACGTGGAGAAGCCCTTCTCGTTTGACGGTGCACTGGAGAAATCGGCCATGCATGACTGTAATGTTTGGGTTTCTAGGATGTTTAGAGCCCATCGATTGAGTTATGACCATAAATAGATAATTGCAGAAAGTGGTTTAGTGCCCCTTTAAGACGTGTACTACAGAGACACGCAGTCGTGACTTCGAACCCCTACCGAACCCCTACTCTCGCTAGTTGTGAAATGGACGGGCAGTGCACTTATTACTAAGCCGTGATGCACCTAGGAGGTTATCTGTCCAACTGGACAGGTGAGATGTCTCTTTTCCTTACGAACTTTTCATCTTTCATCTTTCATCAAACACTTTTTATCCTATTAGTACGTCCTTATCCGAGATCTTTCAGAACGGACTAACCATAGAAGTATCGGTGTAACTGCCGATGATGTTTTCATCCATTTGCAGAACTTTCGCGAAAGTTCTGCGAGGTTTCTCCGAGGTTACACCGAACTTTTCGTGGCATATATATCTCTTCCTGAAACGCCTGCCCGCACCCTAGAGTGTTCCAGGTGGTACACGTGTTTGTTTTCCTTTCATAGTCTGTTTATTCTCATATAGAGTAACGCATCGTAAGCAACGAATGTTTCGGAAATGCGATTTTAAGGTCATGACCGTGTGTTCTTGTTATCTCAAGACTACGAGTGGAGCGTTTAAGATTATCTCAATGAAAATGGACTTCAGACAGCCCAGATTATCGTGGCGGGGGAAGGGGGGAGGAAGAAAGAGAGTGTTGTTTGAACTTAGCCAACACGTTCTAGATAACAAAATTGCATTTTCGCTGCGTTTTTGGCAAAGTTTTCGGCTGACTTTTCGGCTGAATTTAGTGGTCTCGCCTAGGACGTTCCCACTGACTGAAATGAGCCTCAGCCGAACTCTGGAGTAGCAGTCGTGGTGCCCAATTTGTGCCCCGCATATGTCTCGTGCAGTTGACGCCGAAAATTCAGCATCAGGGCTTTGTTATGCCGAAGGAAACACACGGGCACAAAATCATATATACAGCGTGCTAGCGACGCCTGCCGTGTTTGCTATTCAAACAGTTCTTGTTTCAGATTATAAAAAAAATATATATATATATATATATATATATTTGAGAAAAAAAATGACGTTATATGAAAACCTTTCAGTTGAGTGGATTGTTGGGCTAGTTGGTTTTAGAACTTGGAATACATTTTAGCGCTCAAAAACAAGGACACAAAGACGAGAACCAGACATTACAGTGCGCACTGTGGTGTCTGATTCTCGCCTTTTTGTCCTTGTTTTTGAGCGCTAAAATGTATTATATGAAAACCGTTTTACATTTTATAACGGCTATAATGTCAGGAGTTCGACAGTCTAACATTAACCGTGATATACACCGCCGTTCATTACTACTGCCGCTCATTAGAAATGTCACATTGGGCTTTTCGCTCGGCGAGGTTGCCAGTTGTTTTAGTTAAAGCCGTGCAGGTTCACGCGCAGAACATCTTGTAGGCGGATCTCCTACGGATCTTGCGATGAAACAAAACTAAACAATTGTATGGCAGATTGCTGGGAAATTGTGTTGCATTCGTTAAACGTTCTAGCGTCACGAGATATCAGGTCACGCGACGTCAATTTCCCCGCTAAATTTAGTGGGGAAACTGAATTGCTGCGTAGGTCACGGGACGTTACTTTTCCCGCTAAATATGGCGGGAAAATTGAAGTCACGCGACCTGATGGCACGTGACCTGTACACCAATTCAACTTCCCCGCTAAATTTAGCGGCGAAACTGAATTGGCGTGTAGGTGCAACACTGCGGTGCACAGTAATGTAACACAATGCAACACTGCTCGCGTTGCATTATGGGACGCTACAGACCTATACACCAATTCAACTTCCCCGCTAAATTTAGCGGAGAAAAAGCATTGGTGTGTAGGTCTGTAACTTCCCATAATTCAACACTCTTTTTTTTTCTTTTTTGCTGCTGATTACGTAAATGAGAAAAGGGGTGCATGCATTTTAAAAATGCTACATTTCGCTAGTCAAACCTCCTCTCCTCTGGAGTCTTTTCGGCCCGTATAGCACGGTCACACTCAGCACATCGCTCCTTCTGTTCAGCTCTCTCTTCTTCAATACCCGCCTTCCTTTTGCGAGGCATTGTGAAGACTGCGGCGCTTCGAGTGAGCGCCTAGTCAAGTGACCCGCGTAGGCGGGCGTTAAGGAAAGAAGGCCAACTCGTTTCCTCTAACAGATGAACATATTCAGGGAAGTGGGCAGCGGGAGGATCTTCCCAAAGAAATGATGTCGCAATTCAGACTCGAAAGAGTGAAGCAGCCATGCTTCATCTCACAAGCAACTGCAGTTCTGACAAAGGTTACGGGTGCGCTGTATACATTTGTGCAAAATGTAGGCTTCTATTCCGAGTCCACGTCCACGTCCAAACATCAGCCGGCTTCTCAGCGGCGTGGCGTCACGCCCAATCGTCCCGTTCAAAGTATTATACATCCCGTTTTATTTATGGTACCCAACGAGTGACCCCGCGTGCCACGCGAATCGACGAACCTGAACGCGTAATGCATTGCGAACACGTGCAATTTTCAATCGGTTCGCTGCTTGCCCAGCGTCAGTTCCGTCCGTCCGAGTCACGTGAGATGAAGCGGAACGTCGAGACCAGCGAAAGGTATATACTTTATTGCCGCGCATTCGAAATGATCCAACCGGTTCTTTTCGCGTGCGCTCGAGATGAGCTAAGCCGTCCATACGTAACCCGCCCTGGACGCCATCTATCTTTGTCGGTGCCTGTTCGCTAGATGGGAAGATCTGGCACGTAACGCAGAGGAAGAAACAAACAAACATACAGGGCAGAAGGGTAACTACTCCTTCGAACCAATCTGGGTCAGTCTAATCATTGCCAACTGCCGTAGAACGCGTGCGCGAACAGCTCCCCAATTTGTTGTGGGTGTGCACTTAGTCTCGGCTCCTCTGTGTTTCACGTTTTCGCCGCCAGGCCGCGGAAGTTTTCGCCGCACGTATACCGGCAGGCGCGATCTCACCGTCTTGTTAAAGTCGCGTCTTTGCCGCTGGGTCGACCCCTCTAGAGTAGTGGCGCTTTAGGCATGCTCCACTGTAGGCACACTCAATCTAATCGTTCGTTATTTCGAGGCCGGACTACGGATTCCCAGGTGACGGGTTTGAATGCCCGTTCGAGGTACCCGCAGTCTGACGCAGGCTTATTGCCAAGAAGGCGCCGCGTAACCGAGATTTTTGGTTGTACGTCAAAGGATCCCCAGGTCGAAATTAATCCTCAGACCTCCCGCTGGGGCGTGTCAGATGCCCTTCGTTCGTTTGGCAAGTAAACAAAAACACAAATTTGGCTTTTTACTTTTAGTCATGTTGTGAACGCTGTCGCCATGACTACATGATGTACTCAACCTCACAAGCTGTCTTCATCTATGGCGAAAGCACGGGCGAGGCCACCTGGCATTCGTTGAGCCAACGAAAGATTCTGCTGTGCCTTTTTGCCAGTACTGAAGACAACTTGTGTGTAGAGTGGATGCACCCCGACAACCCCGTATTGCTTCATTTTTTTATTTATATTTTCTTTAACTGAGCGACTAAGCGCACGAAAAAAAAATAAAGAAAGCTGCTCAAATCCCGTTATTTAATGGATTTCTCGCAGAGCGTTTCGTATGTTAAAGTTATAAACGCTGGTGTCCATCTTTTCTATTGTCCAATGTCCGATGCTTGACCAGTTCTTTTTCTTTGCTAGAACCATGCATATCAAACCACTAAACACACCGCATTCAGGATTGCGTGAACCGTAGAGTTGGTAAAAGGTTTCTAATCAGTTTCCTTTTCGGAGTAAGTAGCATAGTCGTTAAACAACTAACATTTCCGAAGACAGTTTCATACATTCTTAATGAATTTTTAATTACATGGGTGTAAAGTGTATGTCTAGCCACTGTCTCACGTAAACAAGCTGTCTATTCACAAATGCAGACACAAGCAGTGTACTCACATATGTCTGGGTGCAGTGACGAGGAACCCATTGTCATAATAGAACATGTATGTACAAATGTAGTGGAATTTGGCCACGGCATGTTTTCTTGAATTATTTTGTACTCCTTGTTACTGCAGGTCATTATTACACGTTCAAAGACCGTAGCGCATGACTCTTAGTTAATTGGAACAACATACTAGCTCAACGTCTCCAATGTCTGATATTTCTTTCCCGGCCCCAAACCATTATACGAATTTAAAAAAAAACAGTTGTTATAAATCGGAAAGTAGAAATATTCGCACCGCGAGGCTGATGTTGCAGATGTATAGCCATCTGTAACACACAGAAAAGTATGAAATCACCTTTACAGTAAAGAGTCAAGGTTTGAGGGGGAAGTGCTGAGTGAGGAAAAAGGAAGGGTTATGCTTTCTTTTTATTTTCGTCTTTAACGAGTGAGGGTTTGCATCGTAAAGAACGAGCAGTGCCTAAGCGACTGAGCGAGAGTTAAGACCTACAGTGCGGGGTGCATTGTCTTTGCAGAACACGCAGTGGCCAATTCCAAGATCGCGAGCCCGTACTTCAGGAACAACTTCGCGTACTACGTCCCTGTAGTATCGAAAAGGACTAGGGATGTCTCCCTTGCACTGCTAGACGAGTGTACTGTGGCGCACTGCGAAGGTACGTTACCCGCTTTCACACCAGGGGGATCACGTCGCGGTGTGCCGTTACGCTAGACCCACCAGTATATGCACGTAGTATGTCCTCTCGTGGCAGTCGCCATTTGGAATTCTAACTCTCTACGTTTTATTGTAGCGTGTTCTGTACAAAAAGAGTCACGTGCTTCTATTTACAGGCTTCCGGTGCGACGATAGCATCGGGATATTGTAACCAAACATTTAACCTCTTTTACTGCAGTTTCTTACAATTGTTTACGAAACATTGAAAGTTTGAACATGTACTTTAATATGTGCTTACTAAAGAGAAAAGTTCTGAGCAGCATGCCCATTACTTAGATTACATTGATATGAAATAACCCATTAGGTTTTACAATAAGGTTTTACTCTTAATACTTTGATAAAGCATTTGACATTATATCTTTTATGCTGGAGACTCGCGCGTGGTTAGTGACGCATAGTATTGCTGCGCGGTCCTCGCTTCCTACATTGAAGGGTCTTCTCGGAGGACGCTAACAAGCTTACCTGATCCCTCCCTATGTCGCAGCTTGTTGATATTAGAACACGTCTTTAGTCCGAATATCTTGAGCGGTGTTAAATGCGCTTATCTCTGTTGCTTTTAAAGGACATGGGTGGATTTAAAGCGAGGGGCAGGCGCCCCCTTCAGTCTTCGTGATCCCCCAAGTTCAACTCCTTTTTAATAACAAAATTAGCATACACCAAATGTCCTTCTTTTAGAAAGAAATGTTTAGTTCTTGGTGACGTAGCAAATATTAAGTCAACAAAATAAGTCTAGGCAACGTTTGCCCGTAAAGTCGTCCATGTGCGGACCGCCCGCCCCCCTCCCTCCCCGGCCCTTCCCCCAATCCCTTTCCTCTCCTAAGCCTGACCCATATATCCGCCCCTGCTAAAGGTTGGCATTTGCTACCAGGCTTTGCCGTATGCGAGTTTTAAAATATTGTGGGCTTAGTTTTTCTTTATTCTATGAATAGGGTTCCGTGTTTTCGGATAAATCCGAAACACGGAACCTTATTCATACGTGTTTCGTATGACTAGGGTTCCATTTTTTCGGATAATTCTGAAAAACAAAATCCGAAAAACACTCGCCGGTAGAATTTTCATCAATTCGAATTTATCTAAAAGAAAACTTTGACGTCACAGCGATAAATTAGAAAACAAGAAAGACGGTGTTTTAAAAGTGAACTTCATAACAGCATTGGGTCAGTGGTTCTGAGAAAATGACACCAATTCCCTCTGAAATCTCGAACTACTGAAACAAAGGGGCTTGCCTTTAGCTCGTCAAGGTTCCTTCAAGAAAACGGATCCTGGAGCCCGTATTTTATTTGTTTTGTTTCTTAATTTTCATATATTGAGTACACAGTAAAATAAATTCCGAATATAAGAGAATTTTGAATCTAACAAAACTAAACTCCGATAAACCCCGAATTTTCATCGAAAAATAAACTCCGAAGAACACCCTCCGAATTTCACGAGAAATGAAGTCCGAAAACACTGAATCCTAGGCATGACCAAAGTACTGCCGGAAATTTGTGTAGTAGCTCGAGCTAAACGGGCATGTGAAGTTAGTCAGCTATTCCAGAAGACACTTTTACTCTTCTGTCTCCTGTATTGTAGAAGCGACAATTTGGGCTGTCATCTTTGCTATCATCTCCTGGTGAAAATGCGATGTTGAAAAAGCCACCCTCTCTCCACTGGTTACGTGTTCGCAATTATAATTGTCCTTTTGAGAAAGCTAAAAGTGTCATCCTTTAAGTCTCGAACAAAATGGCAGGTTGATGTAATGCGTGAACACACCATTATACCGTAACACCATAATCTCCGCCCGCGCTACCAACTTTGTTGGTTAGGTTGCGAGAGGAGTTCCGAGAGTGCGCCCTAGCTGCCTTTGGTGGAATACCAGACGCCGCGCATGCATCCACAGCTCAGTGACTCAGCACTTTTCGCCTGGTTGATGAGCGCTGGAAAGGTGCACACAGCGCCATCAGAACGCTGGCGCTCTCTGGTGAGGACACCACGAACACCCCAGAAACCCGCCGCATCGAACCGCGAGCACAAGTGCGAAGAAAGAGAGACGGGAGGAGGGTTCGAACCTCGAGGGGAGGAGAAAACGAAAATCGAGGAGTCCGGTGGAGAGGGGGAGAGGCAAGCCCCGGTCCGCCCTTCCCCCACCTCCAAGAACGCCCGCCGATTCTGCGTCGTTGCCCGACCGCCGGCGCGAGCTCCTCCCGATCTGCCGGTCGATTCACGTCGCTCTCTTTGGAGCCCGGACCCTCGGAGTCTCAGTGCCGAGCTACCGTCCGCGATCGCTAGGAGTTCGGACCCTCCGACGACGACGACGCAACGCTCGCTCTTCCTCCTGGCCTAGTTTGTCACGCGCGTGTCGACACTTCTCTCCGTGTGAACGCGTGGTTCGGTCTTCGTTGAGGGAAACCGCTTCCTTTTCCAAGAGCGCGCCTGGTGACGTGGCAGTTTTTGGTTGTTGTCTTCGGTGAAGTGTGCGTTCGATCCTCTGCGGACACAACAGTGTCGCCCATCGCGTTTCGTCAGAAGTGACACCGAGCGAGCCTTGCTGACATCTAGCGACATTCCCATTTCAGCTTTATTTCTATCTCTGGCTCTCTTTGCTGCCGTTGTCAATTTGTGAACTCGATGCTTCGATGCCCGGACAAGTCGGAAACTTAACCTCCAATGGCCCTACGTTGTTTTGTATTGTTTTTTTTCGTGTTCTCAACTTACAGAATGTAACCTTCGTGGTTTAAGCGTCCATGGTTGCTTGGGTTGGTGTTGTGGTGACGTCGATCCCGTTTCAGTAGCAGGCCGTTGGTTATAGATGAGCCACGTGGATTAACCGCTGGTCGTGTTATGTTAGGCATTCTATGCTGCTGAATCTCGATAGAAATCCAAAAGGGCTTGCGGAATTATGCTTTTGCTGGAAGCGTTCGTTCCAAAGCGTTCATATCTCGACTACAAAGCGTAGTCCAGTTTGCGGCTCAATAGACATGACTATCTCGTTAATGACCGCAAATTCGGGACACCGTTTCTAGTTGCGAGCAGCTCCGATCAGTTCATTAAACAATATAGCTACGACGCTTGACGTTTTGCAGAAAGACAATATTCTGTTGTAGCCAGACATCACTCCGAAATTCATACGACACCAGATCGCGCTTCATCCTTCTTGCGCAAGGCGTGGGACTGTGTCAGCCTCGGTTTCCAGTGAATCTTCTACCATCTCAGCGAAGGCGGCAATGACCTGTAGTGCATTCCGTCACAGCATCTACGACACTTTTGACTGGTAGATGTTTGTATAAAGTTCGCGGTCGTCGCTCTAGCGTGTATTCGACTGTGCTGTGTCTCCGCGAGTGATGGCAGGCGGGGTCCGCTGATGCCGCTGGTGATAGCAACTTTCCGGCGAAACCGTATCAGTGTTTTGTGCTTCCCATCTCGCGTTCGCTTTATCGCTCTGCCCGTCGTCCTCTCCAGTGCACGCGGCAAGACGCGAACGCTCGAAAGCTGAAACGGTCGTAGTGGTGTCTGTTGAACAAGGTCTTTGCTTGCACTAAAATGCATTGACGTCAAAACCATCGGTGGGACGTGAGATTCTGTCCTCTGGTCTTCACGTCTGGGAGAGTGAGAAACTTTGGATAGCGCCATTCAAAACGCTGGGACGACTGGACCGTATTAGAAGCGATGCATCCTTGAATGTTATGGGGTCGTAAAAAGCCAAGTAGACAGTCGTGATTTTGTTTTGTTGTTTTTTATGCAGCGTTGCATTAAAAACAATCGCGCTTACCGGCGTGTCGGGAATTTGTGACTCTGCGTGGAGCTATGATTATTTAATCGTTGCCAGACAAAGGTATTCACGAGAAAGTTGTCTTTTCTGTCCTCGATGACTTTCGACCTCGCCAAGTACGTGTCCTGACATTCGTTGCGGCTCATTTTCTGAAAGTACCCCTCGAACCGGTGCAGTTGACGACAGGCGCGCGAACGTACGCTTGAAGGCACCCGGATCCGACAAGCGGCCATCAGGATGCCGATGAACATGAACCCCGCTTCAAACGCGCTGTCCGTTGACCGCCTGGTTCCCCCACGTCGTCGTCGTCGACGTCCGCGAACGCGACGGCCGTCGTGACCACGACGACGTCGACCACGTGCGTGCTCTGTCCGCTCGCAGCTGTCCAGCGGGGACGAGTGCCTCCGACGCAGCACGGCGGCCTGCCCGGTCAGATGTCGCTGACCAACGGCGACGCAGCGGCGGCGGCGCTCAACGGCCACTCGTACCTGTCCAGCTTCATCTCGTTGCTGCTCCGGGCCGAACCGTACCCTCCGAGCCGCTACGCCCAGTGCATGCAACCCAACAACATCATGGGCATCGACAACATCTGCGAGCTGGCCGCCAGGCTGCTCTTCAGTGCTGTCGAGTGGGCACGGAACATCCCCTTCTTCCCGGATCTTCAGGTCAGTCCTCCCTCTTCTCCCCAAGTGCAGCTGGCCCTACTGAAAAAAAAGTCATATGTATCCCTCTTATAATATGGGTAGAGATTGAGGGAAAGTAGGGGGTGGAGCTGGCCCTATTGAAAAACAAATATGGCGTACGTACCCCGCGAACAATAGGGCTAGAAATTGAGAGAGAGTAGGGGTTGAGGGAGAGTAGGGAATAAGAGCGGCGCGGGAACGTCGGAACGCCGACCTCTGGTTGGAGTGAATAGAAGGTAGACGCGAAGCTCGCCCGCATTGGTTCAACTCGCTGTTCGAACGCGTTCGGACAAGAACGCCGGCGTTCGAAAGCGTTTGAAGATTGAGTAGAGACAAAAACGGCTTGCTATGCGTCTACCTTCGAGTCATTTCAACCAGAGCTCGGGTGTTCTGACCTCCCGCGTGCTCTTGTTTCCTTCTCTCCCTTGATTTCTACCCGCATATGAGCTGAAACGCTTCATCTGGCCTCTTTCTCGATCTGCGGTCCCCTCAAGCTGTATCATCCGTCAGTTTGGCGAATAGTCCGAAGTATGGAGAACTCAACTTCGCATTCCATTCCTGGTTCGGAACACAGATCCCTTGAAAACCGGCAGGTACGGCAAATGAGCCTGGAGGACTGATTCAGCTCCTGTTGCCGGCGATAGTACCTATAAGACCCATGTCTTATAATGGGAAGATAGATTAAACGTTTATTGTTAAAGGCTCGCGGTCGTCTTGAACGTTGCAATGCCCGTCTCCCATGATACGATACGAAAGTTTCATGCACGCGGCATTATGAAAATAAATTTGAAAACTAAGTGAGTGTTACCGGCAGACTGCGCAGTTTTATGTTGTCTAGCACACTCTTTTCTTATACACGTGTTATTCGCGTAAAACACGCATGAGATTTGTCGACTGCCATGTGCCCTTCTTCATAGAGGAACATGCAAATGATGTTTCATATAGCTCTGTCATGTGCTATTAGGGGATATATGTCGGATGCGTGCTTGTGATGTTTTCTTTAATAGGGGGCAGGCACGTATCCAGGGGGTGGCCCATGGGGCCCAGGCCCCCCCCCCCCCCGAAATATTCCATTTTGCTGGGGCCTCCTCTCCCCCTCCCCCTCATACAACATTTTGTCATGGGCGGCACCCCCCCCCCCCCCCGAAACAAAATTCTGGCTACGTGCCTGATAGGGGAGTGGAAGCTGATGTGAGGGGGATCGGTGGCCGCGTGTATTAGCTCACCGGAGCTCCGAGTAGGTCGCCTGGAACAGATGTTGGAATTGCTGGAGTGAATCCGTGCCGATTCCAAAAAACTTCAGAACACGTGTCAGAATGTATTGAAATAAGTAGCTAGCTATATTACTAGGAAAGGCAACTAGGTAATAAAGGATGTACATGGAGGGACAATGTATGCGTTCCCAGCTTGAGTTTGTGTGCGGTGATTCATCTCATAAGACGACGTTCCACCGTCTTATTTTTTCAAATAAGGTTCGCTGATGTACGCGGTTGGATAGGTAACCGAGTGTTTTCACGCTCCCCGGCATGGAGCTCAAGGAGTAAAAGCTCGCGTTGCGGAACCCCCGGATCCTGGGCTCAAACCCCACCCCTCCCCGATTTGACTTTGATCACCATCTTACCGGCGTGCGATCATGCATCACTACTGCGTGATGCGCTTTAAAAACCCCAGGCTAGCCGTCGTACTGCACTGGCTTAATGTTTCACTTACACAGGTCACACCACACCCCCATTGAAGCTGACTAACTTTTAGCTGTCTAAACATGCGCGCAACACAATAAAATTACTGAATTTACACAAAAATTTGACTGCCTTACCAGTACCGTAGCTGAAACCGATCACAGTACTGTACATCGTCTCTTGAACGATGGCCACGAAACCTGAACACCTAAGACAAAACTCGTATTTCAAGACTGCTCACGCCCAGAACAGTTGCAGCAAGCCGCGATCAGAGGGATTGCAAGATTGCTCGTAATCAATCACTCTTTGGGCGATTATTCATTTTCCTCGATACATCAGAGCACAGCAGAACGAGGAGTGGCGGTGTTAAAAGTCGATGGTGATAAATTATTGAAGGATTGCAGTTACACAGTCGACAAAACAGTAATGGAAGTCCCTAAGCTCTTTGTGGCTTTGCAGGAATTCCGCTCTGAAAGTACATTCGGACGTACGTGATCCGAAATATTAAGGTGGGAACCTTAATTGAATATATTCTCATTATCGCGGAAGCAAGATAATCTTTCGCTTGATAGGAGATGCAAATTACGAGGTAGACGTGTTCTTTTGTCAGGAATGGTGACCTACATAACAAAAAAACCTTTCCAGCGCTTATCACCCAGGCAAAAACGACGAGTCACCGAGTTGTAAAGGCAAGCGCAATGTCTGATATTCCGCAAAGGAAAGCTAATGCACATGCTCGGAACGCCTTCCGCCGCCTAGAAGATTTTAGATTTTAGAAATGATCTATCGTTGGTGGCCGGTTAAGAATCTAGTAGAAGCTCCGCTCCCAGTGCGAGCGTTATTTATTCATTTATTTATTTCGGTACCTTCAGAGCCCGTAAACATTACAACAAGGAGTGGCACAAAAAAAAAAAAAAACGAAAATAGAGGATAACGTCAGCATTATCAGAGAAAAATGCATTTAACAGATTAAACATCCAAGTTTTACATCAACAAACATGGTTAGTTATGGCAACTCTAAATGAATCCATTCATGATATTGACACTAAAGATGCGGGAACGTTGTTTCATTCGGATGTCCTTCCCGCATCCTTGAAAGCAGTGGTCCGACAGTGACAAATTTTGATTTTGAATTGATGGCCAATGCGAAGGGAAATATCAGGAGGAGGAAGAGAGAACTTGCCTTTTGGAACAGGGTCAGTGTAACACATTTTACGGAAAAGACACAAACCAGGTATCTAGCTACGCAACGGAGGAAGAGGAATCGAAAGGTTAGCTTTCATGGACGAGACACTAGCTGTACGATGATAGTTAAAGAATAAATAAAAAGCACACCGCGAGTTTTAACGGCCCCAAGGTTATACTCCGTTTCGCCTTATGTTGTACCGCAGCGAAGGCTAGAAGCACGAGCTCATAGCGTTGGCAGCTGCCCTTGGTGCACGACAGCTTGTGCCGCCGAGATGTGCCGTAGAGCAAGGAGCTCGCGCTTGTAGCCTTTCCTGCGGTACATCATAAGGTGAAACAGAGTATAGACACAAGAGTTGCGTGACCGAGAGGGATCCCGGACCTCGGTCGCACGACCTTGAACAAGACAAAAGGGTCACGTCAGCAGGCGCAGCAGGCACGACGGAAGCCGAAGAGTGCGTTGTGTTCAATTCAATTCAATTCAATTTTTATTCAAAATTCAAAGTAATCACAGATCACACTGCATAAACCATCTGGATCCGTAGCCTATTTGGCTAGTCTTGGCTCCATTCCAAATGTACAAAAATAAATATTGCGGCGGTTACCTGGCACCCATGCATGTGCCGTACAAATATATTAGTCAGTGAAACATTGTTTCCAAATAAAATGCTTTAAGTGTACTTTTGAACATTCTGCTTTCTTTTATTGGGATACATAAGGAGTTCCATATTTTTGTTCCAGTATACTGTATCATCCTTTGACCATACACATTACGAGACAATGGAATGTTAAAATTGTTGGCGAAAACATTTCTAGTGACTCTTTCCGATTGTGAGAAAATGCTTGATGGTAGTGGTGTATTTGTTGTCAAAATAGTATGCATCATAACTACAGCTTTGTAATCTCGTACCAGGTGAAATGGCAGGTGTTCAGGCGGTACTTCCAGGTGTTCAGGTGGTACTTCTTTTACTGTATTTTTATCCTGTCTCCCGATTGTAGCTACTGTGCTCTTGGGGACTCCTTTTTAGCTAAAAAGCGTCAATCTACTCCAAACCTCTGACCAGGAATGGACAAAATACTTGCAAAAATGTATTGAAATGCAAATACTAATAAATGCTTCAACAAAAATGTATTTATGATCGACTGAATTACATTTTTCGGAAATTATTTAATTACAAGATACAAACACAACGAGGGAATTCGATCATCTTCATATACTTCTACAAATACGTTTTCTTCTCATAGGCTGACAACTTAAACTTAAATTTATTCCAGGTAAAAACAAAAGCAAAAAACAACGTGCCAAATAAAGAATGGAGTCTTTCTATACACTAAAAATCAATTGGTTAATAAGAATGTTGAAGCTGTAAAACTAAACTTTGTCATAACTTGTTAGGAAAAACAATTTATGAAGTGTGAGATTAATTTCAAAGGCTGAGTTGACGCATACAAACATTTTGAAACATCATGTCATTAATGCACCGTGTTAAAAAAAAAATCCCTCAGAAACAATTTATCGTTGATTCCTCTTCCTTTCTTCTCGATGTTAATTGTACGCAAAGCGCAGAAAGTTTTCGCGCTTTTTCTATATGACCCCCATCGCGAAGAGTGCCCACTACGCCATTGATTGCGAAGAACAGATGCCCAAAATTGTATCTGATCAGTATTCGAAATCTTCAAGTTTCCACATTTAAATACAGTTGCCAAAATACATTCCCCGTATGCAATTAAATACAAAATACTCAAAAAAGTATTTCCAAATGCGTATTTCAGCTCCTTGTATTTGAAATACTGCCCATCCCTGCCACATGAGCCATCATTCACCGAGTGACAAAAGAAACGCTCTGGCGATCCCTGGGCATTTTGAGACTGCTCCGCGGCCAATGGGGTTCCAGCACTAGACGATAAGAGGGCCGAAGAACGAAGCTAAGAAGCGTCAACATCATCATTAGCCACGGCCCGCCGTTTCTTTGGCGGTCAGCGATATCTTAAGAACCGCAAGGCGTCGCCCACAGCAAGCCCTTTCTGAGAAGTCTTCAGCAGAAGCGCCTCTCTGCTCTAGTTAACACACGCAGTGTTTTTGTTTTTGTTTTTTCTCTTTGGAGAACGTGAAAAGTATGGCTCCCGATGGATTTCAGCTTATTTTCTGATTCGATCTTCCGCATTCTTATCGGCCGATGACTTAATCGCATTACCTGCGGAGGGATCTCGCGATCCTGGGCCACGCCTCGCGTCTCTCCTGCTGTCCGTGTTCCCTGTACAGACGTTTACACCGAAGACGTTGCACTATAAAATCCCGATACAAAAAAAGAAAAACAAACTCTGACTTCCGACGCTTTTCGGAGACGCATAAACCTACACGGATCGAACTTAATTTGTATGCCACGAACGCTCATTCGCGGAAAAGGGAAAACCGATATCAGGATTCGCGTCGCGTTCATGTCCGTCCCAAACGAGCAAGCAGGTCGGTCGTTCCGCGGTGCGAGTAAGTTCCACCCGACCTGCTCACGTGATGTCTCGTAAACAGTCGTCGCGTTTGCTTTCTTCTTCTTCTTCTTTGTTTCTCCCACTCTTTCATTCCGGTAGTCGTGTCGGGCTACAGGAAGGAAGGGGTTTTCTCGCCTCGTCGGCGATGTCGTTGTTTCGCGACGAGAGCTGACCTCAGAGGCAAGGTGGACGCTCAGGCTTATCTAAGGAACGCCGCGCGGAGGCACCGAGGAAGACGTCAAGGTGGAGGTCGCTCCGTATCTTCTCGGATTCCCGCTTACCTAGATCACGCGGAATTTGGTTTTGCGCCTTCGCGCATGCGCGTTGACTGAAAAAATCGTCAATTATGGGTATACTCCTATAGGAAGCCGCAGACACGGTGTGCACTGGAGACATGTTGACACAATTACCTGGTGACGCACCTCGAGCAAGTTCAAACCATGTTTTCTTCATTACATGGTTCAACGATGCCTGCTGACAGTGTTTGTATGGCTAATGTGACAGGACCATCGTACAAGAAAGAAACGCGTCCCAAAAGAGTGTCTATATGAACGGTATAAACTTGGGAGCGTGTTGGTTCTTTTGGGCAAAGACGGCAGAAAGAAGAACACACTTAAGACAAAAGGACGACGGACGTCTTCCCTTTGTCTTAAGTGATGTTATTCCTTCTGTCGTCTTTGTCCAAAGGGTGTCCGTAGACTGTCATTTTCGTACGATGTATTAGTAGTGTGACCCCGGCTTAGAGGCTGCCTCTATGTGTGGGCGTATGTTCCAGAAGGCAGTTGCTTTTGACTGAAGGGCGATTCACACACTTACGCGAGTCCGACCGAGATGCAACTGCACCAGCTTGCGACGTTAATGCTTTTTACGCGTTGCCATGACGACGTGGTTTTTAAGCCGCTTACAACGGCCCTGTTGCCATAGCAACTAGGGAAGCAGCTCGGCACGCGTCACACCAAGCACGCACATATGTCCTGGTCCACCGAAGCCGTAACCGACATGACGCACTTACTTGTAGCGAAAGAGCAATCGTCTTCTCGTACGCACCGTACGATTCAGCATATTATGTTGTCTGTGTTTTGTCACGTTTAATGGTTGAGTGTCAGTATTGGATCCCTCAATGAACAAATCGCGTCGCGCTCGAGATAAGATTTGTTGATATCCAATATACCGTGTGTTTCTGCAAATACTTTCAAAAATTCTTAAAATAGTTGGGGAGAAAAAAAAATGAATACACCCTTTTCGGGAACAAAATGCCAGCCACGGCAGACGTTAGGAATTTAAAAAACAACCTACTAATTAGAAAACTAACGACCTAAAACTTACTAATTTGCTTTTAAGTAGTGAATGTGAACATATAATTCCAATAAGAAACTTGGTAGCGTCATCAAAGACCCTAAATCAGTTAATTTAGGGTATTGAAGCACGTGGGAAGCACGGGGCGCTCTAAATTCACCACTCATGCAGCAGGCGCAAGGCCGGCGATGCGAATACAAGGGGAAAAGAATATAATAATTCGCTGTTTCGAGTCGCCGGCCTGATACCGATCATCACGATTCGCCCGGTATCTTATCATCGACTTCGATTCTAGTTATTCGCCAGCTCCCTACCCGCATTCCTAGAGCCTTCCAAGTGCTCGCTTAAGAAAGTAGAAGCACGGAATTTGCTTTAGACGCACCTCTGACGTAAATGCATCCGCGGTGCTGCTGCGTACTCTGAAAAAAACAACCCTAACTTTTTCCGATTACTTCAGGTTTTCAATACTGCACCTAATTCTGTCTGTTGAAACACTGTCATTTTCGTACTCTCCATTGCTGGATTTAGAATCACCGAATTACCAGCTACTTATCTTCTTAATTCCCGGATTTTAGTGAAATAATCTTCCGTCGGAGACCTTTTTCGAGGATTTCTTGGTAGAAATAAAGCGCGCCATTAGAAAGGGGATGGGGAATAGTAGCGTTTACGAGTAATTCTAGTACTTACCAAAAGTAATAAAGTACTCTCGCCATTACTTTTGAATAATTGTATTCAAACCATTACAAAATTACTAAAAAGATAATCGATTACAAGTAATTTGAGTGCTTTTAAAGAGTACCGTACAAGTCTGCTGGCCACGCTTTACGTGGGCAAGCGCGCACTGTTAGTAATCAAGAAATTTGTTTATTGCAAGTACGATGGATGGATGGATGTTAATGGGTATACCGTTTGTAACAGGCGGTAACTTGCGCCACCTAGCTTAAGTACACTCATGAGGAAGACATGTTTGCCAACACCACCTGTGGTCACTGACAACTTGAGAAACGCACGGCTCATTAATGTTCACGCTTCTTCATTCCTGATTCGCTCTTGTTGTTCCACTCGAACTATGGGTTTGCCACAGTCTCGGGTTCTACACGATAAGGACGTAGAACATTCATCTCCACAACCTTAATGTTTACACTCCAAACAATTTGGAGCATCTACACTTTCTCAAAGCATTTGCGTGAGTGAGTCGCTGGGAGCCACGGAGGCAGCTCGGCGAACGGCCGGGCTGAACGTACGCTCATCAGACCCCGAAGAACAGTAGGCGCTGTGAAACTGAGCATGGTGTTGCACCATGTTCCACGTGTCACCGCCAAGATTGGAGCGATTGGCCCTAACAAGAACTTCGTGGGAAAGCAGACGCTCTAGAATCATCATATCCTAGTGGCACGGGCACACTTGACCGCAGTTGCGCTGAATGGCAGGCACCAGACTGTACTCTCGGACAACGTTTTATGGCTACGCAGTCAAAACTTTATGGGCGCACGTGCGCTTGCGCATCTTGAGCGCCCATCAAAAGTCTGCACTCGCACTCTCCACTTCTTCTTCTGGTATAGCCATCCGAGAGCATGATATTGTAAGTGTAAGTGTAACTGTAGTTTAAAGACCCACGACCAGTTCGCGTTTTCCACTTTTCCCCCTTCCTCCTCTCCCCCCTTCTACCCTGTCCAGTGTTGCCTGTGTCCTCCCCCCATGGTGAGGAGAATCTTCGGCCTTGCAGAATCTCGAGTCTCATCGTCGGCCTTAAAGGGTGAAACTGTAGTTTAAGGTTGGCTTAACTTCTGTGATGTCACTTAAGGTATTAGAGTGTAGAAGGTGTTCTTTGCTCGTGAGTAAAAAAGTGATCATGTTGGGCTAATCCTGTTGTCCCCATTCTTCTTTCCTCCCATTTAGGTGACTGATCAGGTGGCCCTGCTACGGCTGGTGTGGAGCGAACTGTTCGTGCTGAACGCGTCCCAGTGCTCGATGCCGCTGCACGTGGCGCCGCTCCTGGCGGCGGCCGGACTGCACGCGTCGCCGATGGCTGCGGACCGAGTGGTCGCCTTCATGGACCACATCCGCATCTTCCAGGAACAGGTGGAGAAGCTCAAGGCGCTCCACGTCGACGCCGCCGAGTACAGCTGCCTCAAGGCCATCGTGCTCTTCACCACCGGTGAGTCGGGTGCCTGCCTATCACTCTCCTAGGAACGTCGATGCTCCGTCCCTGTGCGAACCGAGGTCGGGAACCAGACCGCACTTTGGGACGTGCAACGCCCACCCTCGATGTCATGGCGCTTGCGCAACAATAGACAAGGAGACACAGGCACCAACCACTTTTTGAAGTTTAACGGCCCTTGAAGAAACTGAATTTTGAACTGTTAGGGAACGACATCCCTGCGTTGGGATCAAACTATTTGCGTGGTTGCTTTCCAGTTGATCGGCATATTGCGATGGCATGTTGAAAACAAGCCAGCGTAATACTGCAAAAAGAAAGAAAACTAATGACGTGTACCGCGAATCTTGATGGAGACTTTTCTGACGCTTATCATCAATGCGCAATAGGCCCTTTCATCGAGCATGCACGTAGTTATGTTGTACCATACCTCTTACTCTACAAACCTCTCGGACATCTACTTTGCCGCATAACCCATACTCGTGTCGTGCTCAGGTCTAAATGCATTGTTGGAGTGGTCACTTGGCAAGCTCCTCTCCGTCGATCGTAGTGACGTGCTATCAGAGTGATCCGCGGGACAGAAGACTAGCGGCCATTTGTCACAGCGCACCAAGGAGAACTGGTGCACAGCACAAGGGACAAGGATGGTGTGCACACAGAAGTATGTGCTTGATCTGTCCGTCTTGACGACGTTCCGTGCTAGCGTGGCATTTATTGCGAGAGGCTGCGAGACGTTCTGGTGGCAATGCAGACGCACGCCAGGTTGCGTAGACCATAACTATAGTAATGACGTTCGGAGGGAGGGCGACGGGCATCCCTTGGCTTCTATGTGGTGTTCAAAACACACTATTAAAACGAAAGCAAACAAAAAATTAACGGCCCCGCGTATGTGTGCTTGCTAATTTTGGATTTCGCGGTGACAAAAACTGGAACTCGGTGCCTCTCCGGCCAACGATAGGCTAGTATCAACGCCTGTATCAGTCTTATCGAGATCGCGCCGTTGATGGAAATTTTCTTGCAACGGGCGAGGTTTATGTGCCACCTCCTTTCTATGCGGGGAATACCCCGTTTAGCGAGTAATCCCACGTGACACGCGGAAAGCGCTTACGAGTCTAGTCAGAACGCGTGGCTTCGCGTCAAAGACGTCCAATATTTCCTCCAATGAGTTCCGAGGCGTATCCATTCAATCGCTGTGTACTGTTCCTTGGGTGGGACATTACCGTAACCTCTCGATGGCAGGTACTTATCGGAGGTGACCCTGTAACAAGACTCCGTCAACACACTTTAGTCCGCAGGCCCCGCTGTACCCCAACCCAACCACTACCTCTTTTCCCATCACGGGGCTGCTAACGTCAAGTCCGTCTCACGTCAACACCTCAGTCCCTCATAAGAAGCGAACGTCGAATTCGTTCGGCTTCCACGGAACGGATCCAGTGCGTCACGGTAAATACCACCCGCTGGACGTCCTCTGCGCTGTAGCGGGGAACAAGCCATGCTCCAACCTGTGATGAACCGCGCTGGACGCTATGAGCCATCGCAGCCAGTCCAGCGGCGCTCCCGAAAAGTCACGTGACACACATTTGGCTCGAAGGGTGCTGTGTAGCCCATTGTCAGGTAAAACGGAGCATAATCGTTTCTGCCAATTCGAAGACCGAACCCATCCAGAAGGCAGTGCCGGCAAGCTGCTCTCTCTCTCCCTCTGCCTCAGCAGAAGGGAGATGACGGACCTATATTTTGCTGCTCTCCTCGTGCCCACCGAAGTACGCTCGTCTGCCTTGAACGTACTACACGCAGCCTTGTAAGAAAGAGCCATAAGCGTACGCGGTTCAGCCGCGATTCCCGTCCGAACCGTCAAAGACCCGTCAACGCGATCTCGTGGTCTCAACGAGCCATCGGCAAGGCACCTCTCCCAGAAGACGGCGTCGGACGCTCGCCGTTCTTGCTCGATCGACGCTATACCAGAAGACCCACGGACAGACGCGGTCGTGCGTTTCCACGCGAACAATGCGCTCGGCGATTTCACCCGCTTGGAAATTTCCGCGTTCGGTGGTCAAACCAGCCGGGCTGCCCCTCCACGGCCAGGAACGAGCTACACGACGTGTTACGGTGGGAGGGTGGTTGGTGCTCTCGGTAGACTGGTCAGTGCCGCTGGAAGTGTACGATGGCCGGCCGTTGGTCAGCGATTGGAGACGGTCCAACGGATATTGGAATGGGGTCGCGTTTCGAGCAGCGCATCGCTGACCCCGTTCAGCCCCCTCCTCCCTCCGCCCCAGACATGTCCAGAAGACCCGTTTGGGAGGTGGACTGGTTTCGGCTGCAAGACGGCTTGTAGGAAAATAGACTAGGATCTAAAGATGCGGGCTGCCTGGTGTGGTTGTTGGTGATGAGACGACTGGGAAGAAAAAGAAGTATGCGGAGGCTTTTCGGAGAGGCTGGAGAAATTGACGGGTCTTATCGTGATTGGAAGGGAAAAAAAGAATGAATGCCGGAAATCTGGCTTTTTTTCGTCCTTGGCGGCTGTTGAGATGATTAGTCACACGCTATTGGGTGGCAGGGACTAGATTGTTCGTGATATCTTTTTATTGTCCTGTGCGCTGGAATTGGATTAAAAAAAAACACAATTTTCGTCGTTTTGTTTTATACAAAATATGAGAGCGAAAAAATAGCTTTTCTTTTTTTTTAATTCAAAACTGAAGCTCGGGAGTGAATCATGTGGTTCCACCTCCAGCCCCAGATCTCTTGGTTGCTCGAGCTGGGTAATTATTTATTTATATCAGCCTCTTTTTGTAATCTGAATAAATAATAAACACTACACTACAAAGGGAAAGAAGACAGCTGCGTTGGTGAAGAGTAGGACATACCAAATCAAAACTTGATATTTTTCACCCAAGAATTTACGACCGTTATGGCACACATTCTGCTGCTCCTGTCAGGCCTTTACGCTCGAACAAACACGCATTTCGTATACCTAAAGCACCAGTATTAATCCTGACACTTTCGGCCGGAACCACTATCAACCTCCCAAATACACATGTGTGATATCGGTAGTAATTAAAGTTCGAACAGACGATAGACGCAATCACTTCTTTGTATCGAGCTGTTCGGAAATAGTTGCCATTAACCCCTTAAATGATGATCTGGGCGAGGGAACAATTTACAATAATTTACAACGGTGACCAAAAGTACGACTTTAATTACGTAGGCGCTTCGAATTGAAATATCTGTAATCTAATCACAATCGCAAGCATTCTCTGGCCCACGAAGCGATGCATTAAGAGACCACAGCGGAAGCCTGCCACCTGTCCACGGCGGCCACACCGAAAGCGAAATTGTCTTTGTCGCCACGGGCCACCAATCCAGCGCGCAGACCGACAGCCGAGACCGATTCAATACCAAAGCTCCAGAAAGACAAAAAAAAAGGTCCACGTAGATTCCACGACAGCGGAAAACGTGAACACCCCCCCCCCCCTCCCTCCCACCCTCTCCTCCCCTCTCGGAGAGGATCGCTGAACCGTAAGCTGCCCGCCAGGACACAGGAGGTCCGTCTTTCTGCCAGAGTCATCAGGAGACCCTGCCCGATCACGACCTGTTGTAGTTCCCACAGTGAGAGTCAAGACCTCTCTCCCTCTCTCCCTCTCGCCCTCTGCTCCGCCTTGTCAGGCAGAAACAACGCCGGCACTTCCGTTCCGTGAGCCCGCGGACACGCTCCGATAGGTTCCGTGTGCGTTGTCCGTGGGCGTCGCACTGTCCAGGGCCGTTCGAGGAGCTCGGCGAGACAAGTGGAGGCAGGAGCTCTGGGTGCTTGCCCTTTCATCGCCGCGCTCTAATCACTGTTTTCCGCTCGCGTAACAGGTAGGGAACAGCGACCCGACGAAGACGTCGGCACTCCTCTTGTTTTTTCTCGACTTCCATCACTGCTCGCTCCTTCTCCGGTAGTTAGTTGCCTTCACGCAATTGTCATTAGTTTTCTTGAGCTGCGTTTAATTGTGAAGTCATTCTAGTAAGCCTTTATGTGCGACCACCCCCGATTGTAATACGCGGATAGCGTATTTGTTTTCTGAGATTTCGAAACGTTTTACCATTTAGATCTATCAAATGCGCTTTTTTGAGGAAGGCTGCGTATTTCTACACTCGTGCTTAGACTTTTGTGGACCGTTTCACATTGTGTACGTTTTCTTTGGACGTACGCAGAACAACACTGCTCGTACCTTCGGTCAGAAGTTCGTTGTGATTTCTCTATTCGTTGTCAGCCGGTCAATAAACCGAATGGAACACTTTGGCTAGTACGCACCAATTCAGTGCCTATAAACAAGTACACTTCTCTGGAAGTGCAGTGAGCGCTGCGCGGGCTTACTAAGCCATATTAAGTAGAATAAATGCATCTATGCATGTCCCGTACAGTAGTAGTGAGCGACACGGTATGGGCGTGACGTCACAAACATGATTTGGTTACTTCATCTCTTCCTCTCTATCCTCCTGGGTAACAGCTGCCAGTGCAAGGCTGTGATAGTCATAAAGTTACCAAAAAGACTGAAGGGAAGGAATTTTGGCTTAGAAACCAAGTTTTGGGTTTTCTTGGTTTCTAGGCTAGGTGGCGCAAGCTACCGTCCGTTACAAAGGGTATAGCCGTTAGCATCCATCCATCCATCCTTCAGTAGGGCTGTACTTCTTACGCAACCTACCGGAGACCAGGGCGGGTCACATGTTCGACACGAGAGGTGCGTCGGCGTTCAACCCACACTCATGTCCTCACTCAGCATGACGTCCCCTTATGAATAGTCATCCTCTTCGACACGTCGGAGACATAATGTTTTCGGGGAAAACACTTTTCTGGACTTGTCATTGGCCGAGTCTAGCTCCGGTAGGTAAAGTAAAAACTCCAACATTACGGCCTTTTTTTATATCTACGAGGTGTTTTGGCATTTGAGACACCGAGTTCCAGTTAACTGTACCCTTGACTAAGCCTAACCGATAGCCACGGGCGTTGGCCTTCCTCGTCTCAACTACTGGGAGAGGTCCAAGACTAAACTCCTTCGGTCAACGGCCAAACGAAAAAAAAAAAACATTCACATACCTAAAAAGAGTGCGTTTGGGTAACGCGAGCAGCTTCAAAGAAAAACACCCACACACAAAAAGAAGCAGCCCTTTTACGAACAATGGCCTTGGCTCCGCGGAAAGGAGGAACAAAAAAAGATGAGAGACCGTGGCTGCCAACTTCTTGTTGCGCCCAGGAAAGATCGTTGCCCAGGTGGTGGTGGATCTACTGTTGTTGCCGCCGCTCCAGCACCGCCGAGATCGGGAGCTTGATGACCTGACGTGCTGTGGGCGCTTATGGGCACGACGCTATTCCGTTTCCACCCTACGATGGACCGCTGTGGACGCTACGAAAGACGTCCCAGCCAATCCGGCCGTGTGAACGTATCACGTGATTCTGCACACCGGTGCATCTCTGCGGCCTTTCCAAGAGGTCACGTGGCTTTGAAGTGTCACTGGACCGACTCCGATGGATGGTGGCGCCGGCTCCGGTCCATCGTAAGCTCGAACGTTGTGTGGTGAATCTAGGCACGACTTTCGACGCCGGGGGTGCCGCGAGGGGCGCCTAAGCTACGCGTGTGTGTGTACGTCTGCCCTGGCGTCTTCGTTGTCGACAATCGCTTTTCGGGTCTCTTCTGTTGCTGCTGAGGCAGCTGCCATAGAAGGCGCGGCGTCACTTTTTGTGTGTTTTTTTTGTCTTATTTGCAGGTCGCTCTTTTCTTGAGCGCCGTAGACAATGACGGGATAGTTGTCGTGTGAGGGTGTTCCTCGAGCACCGCACTCGAGGAAGGCGACGCGGAGCAAGTGCCCAACTAGAAGGCGAAGAACACTGCCTGCGGGTTCGCGGCGATGTGGTTGACGAGATAAGACCGCTGTTGCATCTTCTTTGGTATAGTTGTGGGGACTCTGCGGCGCGGTTTGTAAATGTATTTATTTATTTTGAGGGGGATTTACGAGCGAGTTTATGTGCGAAGCATGAAGAGTCGTTTCCGCGGACGTCACGATAACTGCTCGGCAGCCGAACAGAGAATGAAGTCGGCCGTTGCTCACGTGTTATCCTACGCATATGCGATATGGTACCACGATGTGGGTAACGACCGATGAGAATGATACAGAAACTGTGTGTCCTCGAAATGTTTAGAACGTCTGATCTTCCTTTGGTTTAGTGTTGCATATGCGGGGGTGCCGCGAATGCAGGAAATTCTTGGGGAGATTTAAATGCACCGATGAAGAGAGCATGCGTTTATGAAGTGACAGCGATGCATTGTATGATCCTCATGTCGGTTCTTTAAAGCGATCGCGGGGGGGGGGGGGGGGGATTAATATTTTACACGCATTTTCTAAAACAAAAGGGTGTATGAGGGCGGCTATCCTGTTCTAATCGATGACCTTGTGAATATCTGCAAACTCTCTTTGCGTTTTTTTTTAATTTTTTTATTCGGTCTGGAGGTGTCAGAAAAGTGGTAAATGCGAGCTGAAAATAACTAGAGGTGTGCGAATAGTGGTTCAAATCCAATAGCACTGTGTTATCTCTACTTCAACACTGTGATATTCGATTTGAACCACTACTCGCACATCCCAAAAGAGGCACACGCACACACACACACACACACACACACACACACACACACACACACAAACAAAAATCACATTGGTTTTGAAACGTTCTTGAACCACTTCGCCGCAGAAATGCAAAGCTGAAGTATCCGAGGCCAATGCCCTTAAAAAAACTATAAGACTTTTTTTTTTCCTTATAGACAAGTTTTTAGAGCTTTAATTTAAGAAAAATATGCCGTGCTTTGTTATTCTGTTTCTGCCAAAACAAACGCATAAAACCTTCCCGTCTCGGCGATTGAACGTTATCACAATCTTTACATAGCCTCTCCATCTTTGTAGGAATTACCGCGAGAACTACGTATAGACCCCAACACAATCCCACCTAATCCAACGAAGATAACCTTTCTAAAACCTCTAGGACCCAGCACACAACACCTCGTATACTAACAAAAGACTCTGCCCCCCCCCTCCCAAGAGCCCGGGGCGCTGAGTATCCCCCATCCGCTCAATTACGTCCACTATGGCGCTCCGGTTAGAGCCGCCAGGGCACAGCTCACGCTGCGTGGGAGAGTCAGGGAGCGTGAGGGGCGCTCTAAGGTAGGTCACTTACGTAATTAAAACAGGGGCCCCCACAACTCGTTAAGGAACCTTAATTTTCCGCCAGCCAAGGCGCCGCACCGTGCAGCTTGCAAATGAGGCCGGCTGGGACCAATGAATGCATGGGAGTCCCCTTAACGAGCCCCAGACGACCTGTGGTCCGTCTTCGATGCGAAGATGTGAGCACCCTCCGCTAGGGTAGAGATCGATTTGTCGCCCTTCTTTTTCTTTTGGCCCCTGCGTTTAAATTTAGGCCCTCTGCGGTGACGTGTTCCTCTTTCAGACGTTCCTTCGGTTTTCCTTTTGGTCGGTTGGCGGGGACATTCGGGAGACATTTAGGTCCAGATGCTCGGAAGGGAGATCAAGAGTCCTCGACGTCCAAGGAGTGTCTCTGCGCTAATGGTTTCGGCGGCAAGGGGACTCGGGAACAATCGGAACAACAGAGTCGTCTGCGGGAGAGGTGTTTGTGTTACTCTCACCGGGGTTTATTGTTAGTGACGTCTGATACTTAGTAGCTGGAGCGTATGGAACACGCCGACACAGGTTCAAGGACCCTGCGGGTAATGTGTTGGGTGCGGGAGAACAGACGGAAAGCGGATAGGGCGCGTTTCGGATAAATCCTCATTATAAACGTATACAAATATTTTGAGTAGACGCGCATTTGTGTCGATGGACCTTATATTCGGTGGATATATATGGATATGTCCCGCATGCCATCGGCTGTCCTGTACAGCACGAAATAGAGCTACGCACCATTCATAGCTCGCCCGTGTTTTTATTTCCTTCTACGCGCCCGGTGTAGGCCCGTTGCTCTCGGACAGGGGGCGCGAGCGCGTCCCTAAGACGCGACCATGTAATGTTCGTATTGAGCGTAGAGTGGCGCTGCAGTGTTTGGTTATGGCCAAGTTAGGGGCCGTTTACGAGCGCGTGTCAGCATGTGTCGACGCGCGGTAACAAAATGTATAAAAGAACTAAACTTTTTTTTTTTCAAATAAATTACGGAAAAGTGTGGCTCGCCCTTTTAGGGTCTTATCAAAACGATAAGAATGCTTTTCTCGCTGTTATTTTGTTCACGTTATCTTCGGAAATTTTATATCAACCAATGAAATTCTGCCAGGTTGGCGCCCTCGAGCAATGTGAGAGAGCGTAATGACGCAGAACCAAAACTCGACCGAAAAAGATTCCTTTTTTTTTTTCTCGTTGGAGGCATTGCTTAAACTCGAGAGCTACGGGCCTATAGGCAAGTAGACCTTACGCAACTCACGGAGATGCCATAACTGTTTATCGCATAAACAAGTGTGGTCCTTAACCGATAATGACGACGCATTCGAGTCGATGCTTCTTGCGCCTGCGCACACGAAGCAGAAGCCCGCGAGACAAGGGCGCCATTACTCATGGAAACGGCGGGTCGTCACTTTGCGGATCGAGCGCTTTCGCAGAGCGCGGCGTTGCCGCACTTCGTTTCGTTTCATGACTTGGACCGTAGCCGAGTCCACGAGCCAGCCTAAAACCAACCACCCTTCGCCTGTCCCCCATTCCTCGGTCCGCTCAGCCAATCAGCGCTCGAGAACGCAACGCGTCACCGCAGTCTGAAGGCAGACGGACCAATCAAACGCTTCGAATGAGGCGTGACGCGGCGGTTTTAGGAGGGCATGCTCGCGCGTATGCGCGTCCGTTCGCTGCGGTCCACCTTGGCGATGAACCGGGAGCTACTATTGCAACAGTCGCGCGAAGGTCACGGCGAGCGTTTACGTACGTGGAACGCGGGGTAGGGACAATTATCGAGCACCGTATAGCAGCAGACGACGACGCCGGATGGCGAAACTCTCGTACCCGGGTCTGCCGCGCGCCGGAGCTGCCAACAACTTCGGCGGACGCTTACCGGAAAGTCCGTGTGGGTTGTGGCGCGCGGCCGTAATAAAAGTCGGCCGTATAAACACCCGTTCATTATGCGCAAACGTTTTCTGCGTCCTAATAATAACCCCCTACCGTTTCATAGCGCTGAAAATGCGCGTCCCTCGAGATGTAAGGCACATTGTTGCGTTCGACCGACCGTGAAGTCTCCGTCGCGGGAAGCCGAGGACTGTGAAAAACCGTAAAGTAATATTGCGTACTCACATATGGTCACCGTAGTGTGCTGAAATTTAAAAATTTTACTGACTGTTGTCGAACCTAGGGTTCGACGTCAGCTGGCTTGGCGAACCTTCGACTTTCTGCAAAATTCGACGGAGTTTGACTCTGGAAGAGCGTTTTTCGACTTACTACACGTCAGGCACGTAGCCAGGGGGGGGGGGGGCATGGGGCCCGCGCCCCCCCCTCCAAAATCTTCCCTTTTGCTGGGACCTCCTCTCCCCCCTCCCCCTCCCCCTTATGCAGCATTTTGTCATGGGCGCCCCCCCCCCCCCCCCCCCGAAGCAAAATCCTGGCTACGTGCCTGCTACACGTAAAGTACCTTGATGCTCCTTTTACAAGCTTCGATTACTTTGGGTCTTCTTTTTAACGCAAGGTAACCAAATATCGGAAGGCGTTACTTGTTTTGCTGCGTTACATTTTTCGACTCAGAGGAAATTCGTGTTATCACCTCAATTGTGCCACGTTATCGTCCCGTTCTAATAGCGATCCTTATTTTTTATGTCATTGCATTTAGGTACGATTGGCTTTTGAAGTGAGTGGTGTAATGTATAATGACTCTGGTGCTGAAGAGAAATTTGACACACATCGTTCCGGTCTCAACTGCTAATCGCCTTACACAAATTTCTCGGAGGTGATGTATAGTGTATCTTAATTTAAAAAGTTCTCCTTATCCCAATTGTGCTTTGGCGCTAGTTATCATTATGTATTGCTTCGCCAATGGAAAACGTAGAGGGGCAGACAACGGATGGAGAGGACAGTCACGTGACGGGCGCCCCGCTGCGGCGAGACGCCGAAACACACTTCTCCCGAGCGAACAAGTGTGTTTCGGGTCCTCACCGCTGCAAAAGCTGTGCGCAGACGTCCAGGTTCCCCGAGAAATGGCTCCTTGATGCTCTGTGCTACCAGATCCTCGCGCTCCGAATCTGCGACAGGGCACTCTATGGCTACGTCGTCGAACTGCCAGGCTTTGTGAGTATACAGAGGAGGTATACGGTAGTACGGCTTAAGGCAGCGAGCTCGTACTGAAAGGCGGGCATACTAAGGAGACGCCGTGCCGTTCTCATTTTCTCATAGCGGTGTTGGTTCATCAGACGGCCGTAGCTCGACCGTTGAGCTCGTACGTGCCGAAGGCCCGGCTAGTCTGGCACGCATAGCAGCCAAAAAGACAAGTAGACTCTGAAAGAGAATGTAAGCACGTCTTCATCCCTCGATGCAGAGGAAAGGGCAAGATGGGTGGAGGGGGCGAGGGTAGTGAGGCGCGAAGGAAACAGCGGCTCGGGTTCTCCGTAGTCGCACTTTGGCCGGGGGAAATGGCGGCGTCGGCGGCGGCAACGCAACGAGACGCAGTGGAGAACCGAGGGTGGGCAACCCGATCTCTGCGCCGAAGATGCTGTCCCGGACGACGACGACCAAAAAGAAGAAGGAGCGGATGTCAGACCGCGTTCGAAGCCCCTTCTCTGCCTTTCCGGCAGGCCGTAGCTTTTGGCCGTAGTAGACGGTTAGGGCGAAGGGAGAGTGATGAGAGAGAGAGGGAGATGGTCGTCGTGTAGTCACGAAGTGTAGTCGTGTAGTAAGAAAGAAAGAACCGGCCGCTGCAGGCGAGTCTGAGGAGAAGTATCTTTGAAGAAAATGACGGACGGCGACAATCGGCGTGTGTAGAAGAGACGGCTCATTTATAGGGGCCAGGCATTCAACGCAAAAAATAGTGCCGGAAATATAAATTTTAAGAGTAATAAATATTTCGCTAAAAGGTACACCTTGTCCTGCTGCTAACTTCCACTTTGTCCTCTTTTTTTTTTCTGGTGTATTGTTTTTTTAACACATAGCAATATCAATTAGCCCATCTTCCCATTTTAATTCGAGAAATGGCCAAGTGTTAATTATCGACTGAACATTTCGTGAAACGTACCCAGTTAAGCCGACAGCATGAAATGCTTTCTCGGAAGACGTCATAGCCGGACGCAATTAATCCTGTTTTAGACGTGCTAAAACAGTGCCAACATTGTGTTCGTCATGTCTATGTACGTGTTCCAGCATCGCTGAACCAGTCGTACGCAGGGAACACCCAGTGACTGGCGCTTTGAACGGTTTTTAATGGCCCTCCTCTCCTCACCAGCTCCTAGCGTCGTCTCCGTCCGGGCTTAAAGCGAAGCATAGCATAAAAGAAGCGGCGACACCGTGCAAACAACCATCCCAAAGAACACCGAGCAGATGAAGACGGTCAATGAAGTTAAACTCTTCGTCACGCTAGAAAATATTACTCGCCAAAGCCGTTGCGGGGAAAACATTTTTTCGCCGGATTGACTGTCCAACCGTGACTAACCGTTCCAGAGGCTTCCAGCCTTACGAAAATATTTATCCACTTTCTACATAATTTCATAGAGAATATCGTATAGAGGCTATAGATGTTTTAAAGAAATTGTGTCCACTGATCTATTCACTGTCCACAGCTTTTTGACGCATTTTTGTGGGATTTCTATAGAACTTAGTGCATAGAGATTGTCCAGACATTTTATAGAAAACAGAAAGAGATTGTAACAACAAAACGCAAGTTTTTCGCGAAATAAAAAAAAAATTATGTATATTTATTTTGGGTTTGTCACGACGATACATCCATGGAAACATGCGCTCGCTACTTGCCCTGCACATACGCAGACATAACCAACACACACGCCACGGAGCACTCATTACACTAGTAATTCAGTAGTATTGATTGCTTCGTCGCTATATACACCTAGGGTACTTCATATTTGAGTTTTATATATCTCAAAAGTCGGAAAGGGGGGGGGGGCGTAAAAATCGCGCACTTGGTTCCATGTTAGTAATCGGTAAGAAATTGGCTTTTAAGAAAACAATAGCTGTTCAATTCCGGTTCCCCATTTTACATTTATAAATAATTTGTTTAAGTATGCTGAATTTTTTTTTCACAACCAAGTCATTAAAGTGCGCATGACAGCATTCCAACATCATCTGAAGTTTTAATGCACGAGTGGCATCTTTGTTTCCGTCCTATTAACATTTTTGGTTCTTGTACATGTCTGAATTGAGAAAACATTCTCTCAACATCACAGCTTTTCCAATGTAGTTGATTTTTTTTTGCTTTGTTTTAAATGGAAGAGGCGAAGGGCAAAGGATAATTTGCAATAAACATAGAAGCGGCGTTTTGGTGCTTGATCTGTCGCTGCGGTTCAATGAAGTCGACATGATGTAGCATTGTATCTGAGGTCTGGAGCTAGCGTACATGTTCCTACCAATTGTTTGTTTATATCAAATATTTTAGGAGCAAAGTCATTCGAAAAATGGTGGAATTAATTCTCTATATTCCGGTAAAAATCGCGTTTAACCAAAAACGATGGATCCTATATATACACAACATCTTGAAAGGCAATCACTTGAGCGAGGACCATCCCGGAAGATAAAAAAGATGAGAAGTGGGTTGCTTTTTCTTTCGCACCTAATGTATACGAAATGTAGTTTATAAGGGTTGGTTAACTGCATCTACAACTATGAAGAATTGCGAGAGGCGATACTTATTTGAGACAGTCGAAAAAAAACGGCCACCGCAAGGAGACTCCAACTGGGTGTGATATCGTTTCTCCGCACTGCATCTTATTATTCTATCGATTCAAGTCCATCGAAATTCAAAAGAAATATTATGACAGGAAGTATATTGAGACGTGGTTATAGAAATTCTATTGCACTTCCATCGTCTGTACTCCGTAAAATGCCGTAGAAAAGATCTATTGATCTTTTCTACGGTCTATTGAAAATCGTGCATACGACGTGACTGGAAAGGAAATTGAAAGAGTCGTTCAAATGTGTATAGAAATTCTATAAACTGCTCGAAATATTTTTGTTAGGGCACAAGTAGCATGTAACTTTCGAAGAGTACAGCGCTCGAACTACCGATTGCCTCTGAATGTTCAAGAACCACTCGTTTTGTTTCTGCAGTAGTAGTTTGTAGGTCTTGCGGTCTGACGTCCAGCCCGTAGCCTAACTGCATTTCCCATCAAGCGCGACCGCCACCGATGCCATGATCCACTGGAGCCAATCAACAAACACCAAAGTGCACCGTCATGGCGATCATCGTCTTTGTGCGTTTCTCGGGGAACCTGGACGTCAGCGCACAGCTTTTGCAGCGGCGAGGACCCGAAACACACTTGTTCTCTCAGGAGAAGTGTGTTTCGGCGCCTCGCCGCAGCGGGGCGCCAGTCACGTGGCTCTCCTCTCATCCGTTGTGTGCCGGCCGCTCCACCTATTCCATTTCGGCGGCCGCTTCTCGCCGCGATCTGCCAGGCTTTGTCAGTATATAGGAGGTTATGACAGAACACGCCCAGGATCACTGATCACTCACTCTGATTGATAGCCAGATATAGCAAACGGACAAAGACGACTATCGCCGTGACGATGCCCTTTTTTGGCGCCGCTTTCTGGGCCACGTCCAATTGTAGCTTTGGCTGCGATGCTAATTAATCTGAGACGGAGTATAACAAGAACACGACCGGCGTCGTGTCGCATTTAAGAGAATGGCTCAATTTGGAAGGGCCCAAGTCCTCGTTCATGGTCCTCGTGGCAGAGCGATTGCAGAGTGACACTAAGGTCGCTGCTTGCGCGGGGACGTCGTGTTCCGTGGGTCGGTGACGCGGACGGAAGTACCCCTAAGGCAGTCGATGATTTCCCGCAATAACCGTGTTCTATATTTAGAGTCCCACATAATGGTGGCCTTCGAAGGTCACAGATCCGGGCACGCACGGAAGACAAACCGATTTAAAGGGTTCTTTTTTTTTTTTTTGGGGGGGGGGGGGGGCGTGTGTGAGTACTCTTTGGATTTAAATAGCGCGCACTGTCATTCCCGGCCTTTGTAGCGGGTAGGCGGTATGCTTTGTATTTCCCTTCCCTTTTGAAGGCTGCGAATGGTGCAGCACTGATCTATTCGATGCACTATTCACACAGACCGATACCACGGCCCATAGCGTGGTCTTCGGTCTTACTTAAAAAAGTAAAACAGGGCATAGTTGATTCACTAAGACGACAGAGGGAACGGTTGTAACGACTCTCTGGTTGTACATCTTTCGATCAGTGACTGATAAGCTTGACGTAAAAATTATCATAAATTGTTTTACACTTGCCATATGATTGCTTGCCTAAATCATACGAGGATTTTGGAATACCAAGACGGGCTATAAGCTGTTGCAAACGGTTTTGAGGAGTTTGAACATGGTGTACGATGGCTTTTTTTCTGGGGGAATATTACCTCACGTTAGCACCGGAACCTATTTGAAACCAGAGCCTCAACCGGCCTTCTTGAATTTGCCAACGTTTTAAGGGGCTTCGCCTACTATCACAAAGGCAAGCGGGCGAAGCCATGTTACCAGAGACGCAGTTTCAGTCATTCCCTCGACTCGTTTCCGAGTAAATTAACCTTCTCCCTATTTCGTATCTCCCACTGGTTGACCCTTGGAGCAGAGAGAGAGAGAGATCGAGTGTATTTCTTGCTATATATAAATAGGGGCTTTTGTGTTTGTAACATTGGCATGGGATTTGACACTTTCTCCTTATGGATCTAGTTGAAGCATGAATTCTCCCAGAAACACCATCAGGAATATATAAGCAGTGATGATACAATTTCTAAATCTGAGAGCTCTTTGAATGAGTCAAGGGATTCCTTGAGATTTGGTTTCTAAAAGATTATGAGCAACAACAAAGTCATTTGTTTTTGCTCGTTATCTTTTCGAACGTTTTATACGAGAACCCAAGTTCGTCTGGGCCCCCATTTAGCCAAACTTAAAAATCAGAAATTATCGCACCTTTTTTTTAAATTTGGGTTGCAGACAAACCAATTGTTTTGGCGAGTATTGAGCATCCCTGACTTAGGGAATATCCCGGGCCAAATAATATAAATTGCAATTGCGAACCTGAGTGACCTGCTTTTTTATTTGTTTCCTCATTTTCAATGCGTGTTCTGATGTGCAAAAAAAAAAAAGAAAGAACAGAATAAAATTTACGGGGGCGCTTTGAAAGTGCCCTCGTTACGTGCTAACCCCGCCGCCCAAACTTAAGGGCTATATTAACGTTTAATTGTCGACACTTTACGACCATTCTCTAGTAATGAGTCTCCTGGTTGTGCTCCGCGTGTACCGCCCAGGATCCTCAGGTGTGCGGGCCGCTCGTAATGGCCGCCCTGACCTTGAAATGCGGTGCACGACTAAAATTAGAAGCAGCAGCGACTAGCGCGCGCACACGTCAGCATAGTACGCGCTCACGCAGCCATTTCTTGTCTCTCTCCCCGCTGCGTTATCTACAAAGAAAAACAGCCGCCCGGGCTTCGCCTATAGCATACATGTGGTAGTCGCACCGACATTTTAAAGGGGCACGGGAAAAAAAAAGTATAAAGGAAAGAAAAAAAACCAAGAATAAAAGCCGACAAAAAGAGATAAAGCAAACGACGACCGAACACGCACTTCATTTCGAAGAACAATGGACCGACGTCTCAAAAGTAAAGCTAGAGAAAACACATTAAAAAAAAGCGGGAAGGAAGCAATGAAAGCAGCAACTCGGTGAAGAGGCGACGTCCCATCGCCATGGACTCAACCCGCCGCCGCCATTAGGGTTATTACGAGGCGACATGTACGACCCATTGTTTCAAGGAGCGCTCCGTAAACGAGAATGGGGCATCTAGAGTGGGAGGGAGGGAGGGAAATTACGGGGGGAAGGAGAGAGAATATAAAAAGCATTTTTTATATATATATATATATAACTTGATTGTAATACTATATATACCTGTTAAACAGTCGCGCTCATTTTGAATGCGAACACGCGATCGCACGTGCGTGTCTACTCCGGCCAGCGGACTGCCTAAGAATATTGGTGAAGATTGCAGCGAGAGGACTGGAAGAAAGCATAAAAAACTGAGGCAGCGAATAACATTAATTGAAAATAAAGACGTACATATACAAGTACCTCTCTCTCTCTCTCTCCTCTGTCTCTCTCTTGGGACGCTTGGTCTTCTTTATAAAAGGGGGCGATCTCCCCAAGATCTTCAATTAAACGCGCGCTGGAAACAACAGGAACAATAACAACGGCCTCAACTGTAGCGATAGTAAAATAAGAAAACGTCGTAAAAAGAAAAAAAAAATTTAGAAAGAAAAAAAAAGGTTTCTTGGTAGGAGGGATGGTGGGGCACCACCACGGTGGTTGGTGAGTGTGGCCTCGTCGGCTCGGGAAAATGGAGGCAATTGAGGCAATTTGCCTCTGGCTTTTCGGACTGGCTTCTGTTGGCTGCGGAAGCGTCGGTGGGGGAGCCGAGTCGAAGACGCAGCAACGGCTCATAAAAGACGATGAAAAATGGAGGATGCCAGCGATGGGGGCCGAAGGACGGACGATCTCCAGAAGAATGGCCGAGACAAACGAAACAGATAGAAAGATGCGGAGAGAGAACGGTTTAAAGAAAACACGCACACGCACACAAAATGAAATGGTGTCATCTCTTGACTTTGTTGCTCAGGCTTAGTGTTGTTCTTCGGGTTTCTGTTTTCTTCTTCTTTTTTTGCTCGTAGTTGTTTTACTAATACTGCTTCTGGGCGTGTTGTGAAAGAAGGCCTGATTCCATTAACGGACTCGTGTTATTCGCGTCGTTAAATCGGCACTGTTCATTGGTTGTCTTTACAATCAACACGGGAAGAGGGAGTTCTGCGGTCATATTTAGAGTGCGCACATTGAGCGTGGTGCGACGCGTGTGTTCTTTTCGATTTTCGTCAGAAAGAAGAGCTCAAACTCTGTTGTTGTTGTTTTCTTCGGGTGCGTGTGGAATGTTTTCTCCGTGTATACCGGTATGTATTTTTTTCTTGGTGTGTTGTATTGTATAGTTCTGCACTATCCACACTCTACTCGTATTCGCCTCAAAAACCATAGCAAACTAAGAAGAAAAAAAGTTTGGCTTTTTGCGCAGCATTACTGAAAGAGCAAATGTTACTTTTTATATCGTGAGTTAAGATACATGTGGGTTAGCTTTAGATACTCTTGTCATTATTTTATCAAGACGCACCAAACGCCAAAAGCGTAGTTTCTTCTTCCAACAGCCAAATATTGCAAGAACTATTTCGCGCGGTGTATCAACAATGCGCAATGTTTTTTTCTCTCGATGTGAGAGGTACATAAACAGTACATAGTTGATATTTCATCCTGTCAAAGAGGGCGTTCATTCCCAGGTGCTGTCACAGTTATAAACAAATGCGAAACAAGACAAGAGAGGCGCCCATCTATGACATCTCGTCATGCGGCAAACGAAACACTCTTTATTTAGCTCTGTACCAATACCTGTGCATAATAATTGATTTGATTTTTTTTTGGGTCTCACTTTTTGCATTTTTAAGTTGAATAACCATTTGGCTCGCTCACTCACCTGGAACTCATCTAGAATAACTACACGTTCCCCGCCATTAAGTCACTCTAGGCCCAGCCTTCAGCCAACAACTTCTATGCTCGTCACATCAAGACATTTTTGCCTTTGAAACGCGTACGTCTCGATAAGATAACGCAATGCAAATTTAACATGAACCTACACATTAATTCAACTCATAAACGTTTTTTCTCTTTCTGTTGTCGGACAACCCAAACTACTTAACACTGCGTGAAAAAAGAAAAAAGAAGAAGGTTTCGTTTAAATACAGCATGGAGGTGCATCCACTAAAAACCAAGCGCTCCAGAGAAACCTGCAGGTCTAAAAATAAAAATTGTTTGTCATATGATAGGCGGGTAGAAGACACACTGTGTTCATTACGATTTTAATTTGAAAGGCTCAGTTGAAGCAAAAAAGCCTTTTCAAACAACCTGTCGTTTTCACGAGGTCTACAAAATCGAATCAGCCAACCAAGAAGTCAATAATACTACCCATCCCGCTTATGCCTTGTTCTCTGCTTCCTTTTTTTTTTTTCTTCCTTGATTATGTGCAAAAGCAGCTATATTTTTATGCTTTTTGCATATGACAACCCAACGTGAAGAGTGCATAACATCGCCTTCGATTGCGAAGAACAGTGCCCAAAAATTGTAACTGGACAGTATCTGAAATGCTCAAATGTTTAGTAATGAAATACAATTGACAAATACATTAGCCAGTATATAATTAGATACGAAATAGAAAATACTCAAAAGTACTTAAAATACCGCCATCCCTGGAATGGCATATACCCAATCATGGGTTCGCCGTGCAGTGTATAAGCACAAAACCTCCAGGGCACTCCGTCTATGTCCCGAGATCGGCGGCTCTAACTCTGTCTCCAACAACGACGCGCGCATCGCCACTCTGTCACCGAGAAAGCAGAGACCAGTTTCTATACAAACGCTGGAAGCTAGAGAGAAAAGAAGGATGGGGAGAGAAGTGCGGCATTCCCGAAGGTGGGAGGGGAACACTCGACCTCGCGGTCTTTGCAGCAGCCCGCCGCGAATCCGATCAGCTGTGCAGTCTGGATGTATTCTCGTGATCCCGCTCGAAGAAAGCAAAGCGCCTACTAAAGAGAGCATATTATTTGTCGGAGCAGCGCCGGTTTTTACTGTCGCGGCTTACGTACAAGCGATAAGGTTTACGGCGAGTTTTTGATAGGCGATCTCCGATCGCGGTGGCCGCCATAATGCAGGAAGTCAAGACTCGCGAACGGGTTGGGCGTCGAGATGCGATCGTCCCGCTCGCTGCGGGAAAAACTCGAAACTGTGGTCCGTTCGAATATAGCGCGACGCGTTTACTGCGCGGTACTGGTAAGACTGGCTCGCAGGTTTGCGTTTGAGTGTACTGGTAGACTCCGTTAATAAGCACGCACTGGCGTCATCTATCGGTGTACCTGCAACACTTCCGACGTACGTATCATTCGCGAATGAAGGTTTTGCAGGTTAGGAATTGTTTCAGGGCTCCCGGATAGACGGCGCCAAGCCGTTCTCTCGTAAGCGCTCACGAGTGGTTGAGGGGCAGTCGATTAGACTCAAACGGAGATGGGCGAACCAGTATTTGGAGCCATCTGGATGCATGATCCCAGACCTCGGCCGAACGCTACGCGCAGCACTCCTGCGTAATGCAACCTTTAATCCTTCCTCCTCCCCTTTTGTTCTTTTGTTTCGTTAATCGTTTTGTGAGCACTATTTGAAGAACTTACACCAGCTCACTTGCGCCCTCGCGTTTTGTTTGTCCATTTTTGCCATGACCAGACAGAGCACTGATGACCACCAGCCTTTACCGTTTAGGTTACTGCCCTATAGATTAGAACATTCCGCAACACGACTTGTTTTTACAATATATTTTATGAAAGAAATATAAAAAAAGCGACAATTGTTTCTTCGCGTTAACGGTGTCGCGCTTTCAAAGAAGCGAGATCAAAGCTTAAGATTCTTTAGTAAAGCGTACACTGGAAGCAGCGTTCCATGCAAGGACCTCGAGCTCCCACGCATCGTCGTGTGTTGAGTAAAATCAATACCGTCTGTACTAGTTGTAACATCAAAAAAAAAATCAGGTTTTGTGCATTGGTCATACGTTGCCGGAAGTCGTTCTAACACGATATGGTTGTCGCGGGAGAAGAAACGATTCCTTTAGCGTCTGAAACGTAGCAGTCCGAATAAAATAAGACATAGCTGTTCTTAGACGCACCTACATGTATCTTAATTCATCGTATAAAAGGGGGGGGGGGGGATCGGTAGTACTCCGCAAGAGCCGGACTCTTTTACTGCGGTTTTTGAGATGAAGAAAAGTAGAATCGGGAACTGATTGCGCAGGAAGTGGAAATATTTATGTGCACCTAGTGGTTACAGACAGTATACTTTTAGTTTCGTACCAGGAGGCGAAGATGTGGAAGTGCGTACAACCGTTTTTGTTTTGACCGAGTGCATCGATTATCAAAATGTATGCTTCGTCAGCTAATGGTTCCACTACTCGTGCGTCAAGCCCAGAATCCACGGCCCCTTTTTAGCCGTAAATAGGGTGCCTCCAGGTCTTCCTGTTCATATTTTCTGCTGAGCTTACTTCACGGACGGGAAGAATAAATCGTAGGAGCTTCATCGGGTGGTTTTGGCACGTTAGAAATGCAGACCTTAGCCCAGATTGACTATAAACTTCTAAACAAGATCGTACTACCTTAGCAAACGATATCTTTTTACGTGGTCAAACAAAAACTTTGCAAAATATGCCTTACGATTCACTTCTTTCCGCTATACCGCGCGCGCCTCGACGCGTGTTATCCCACGTCTGCATGTTCACCAAACAAAAAGGAGTCCGCTCGGTTTTTCTTTTTTTTTTTTCCCGCATGACTCCCTTTAAGACGGAGTGCAGGAGTCGGCGAAATTAAGTCAAGAAGCTTTCGCGTGCTCGTGTACGGGGAAAAAACCGCGCGTGCAGTTTTCAGCTCCCCGCAACGCTTTCGGGGCCGAACTGAGATTACGGGGGCCCCCGCGCGGTATACCCGAAGTCACCGCGAGATTAAAAACGCGCTGCAAAGGAAAAAACCAGTCGGTCGAACTGCCAGTTATCACAAGGTCGCCAAGAGACTACTCAAGCGAAACTCTGTCAGCGGTCCTCGCTTAATCCCCATCCGCGCATACTTTACAACTCAAGGATGCGTGCAGCGGACGCTTCTTGCTATACGCTGAAACTGCGCTATGGCTGACCATACACCTATCCTTCGCCACGTGATCGCGCTTCCACCCACATCCACGCGCAGAGTCCAGGGTCAGGTGATGAAAAGGGAGGCTGTCCATTGGTCCAGCGAACGCCTACCTTCCACCGCACTATCGTCAGCTCGGGAGTGAACGGGCTGTAAAGGGCCCACAAGCCTGGTCTTAGTCGGCGAAGATAATTCAGCGTTATGAGGTTAGGAATATTCTGCCGAAGCGGTCGTGTGAATAATCAGCCCGAGTATTAGTTGCTGCTTTTCCTCGGGTCGAAAGGTCCATTATTCCTTATTTCTTTCTTTATTTTTTTCTTCGAAGAGACTGACCTAAATGTGACTTACGCGCCTCTGGGTTTGAGGAGGCGTAGCGCTTTGACCTATTCGAGGTCCGGCGTCTAGATTGCGTATACGTTAACGTGTCCCGGAGTATTCGTATTTAATTGTCGGCGTTGTCGGTAATTGCCCCGCTGGGACAAGTCGCGGACAAGTCGCTTTCGGTTTGGCGTGCATGGGGCGAATGATTCGGTTCACCGTTATTAATGCTTACGCCGAACGCGCAAGGTTCCTTCGCAATGCGGATAACTGTGGCTCGTTAACGAGGCGCCTTCGCGCTCTTTGTCGTCATAGTTTACAATCCCTACCAAGAACCTCGTAGGATAAAATAACTTCAGATGAGCTTACGGAAACCTCTCATGTTTGTCTCCTCCTGGGCTCTGGAAGACGTTCTGAACATGGGCAGTATAGCTCAGTTCTGCTGAATATCAAACGTCGCGCATCCGTCCACAGCCCAGCGACTCGGCAGTTGTCATCAGTAAAACTGAAAATCATTTTTTCACGGGGAACGTCTTTGAGCGAGATATATGTAATCCAGCTGCGCGGATCAGTGAACCCGATACCAATGGGGATGGAGTGGTTAAACAGCCAAAAAAACACAATCCGTGTCGAGATCGGGATCGGAACTAGGTTCTAACTGTTGTCGGTGGAGCCGGGTTCGTATCCCGGACGCGACACACGTTGTTTCGTTCGGCTTCTTACCTATTGGACCCGAACATCTAAATATGTAGCACACTCATGGTCGCTTCGAAAAGACGAGGAAACTGCCCTATATATACGCTGATTAGGCCGTGAATTCGATTGTTTCTATCTGAGGTGACATTTCAGCCTTAGCTTTCAAGTCGAAATGATAATTTGAGCGTAACAAAAAAAGAAACCAAATTGCAACGACCTGTTCTCTTTTTCTTTTTTTTTTTTTATGAAAGTCGTATGTTGCACAGAATGCATTAGTTTGGACGCGCTCGTTTGAATCTGTTCAGAAGATATTAAGCGGTCGCTTCGTGGGAGTCAATGAGAACATTTTATTTACTACAACGTCATCACTACAACATCTCTACAACATCACCATGGACTACGCAAAGTATGGGCCTGTCCTAACTGCACCGTTGCACAAGGAAAGTAGTCTAGCGGGCGCACCGTAGAGATGGAGTGTCGGGCTGCGAACAGCAAGATCCTGGGTTCAATTACCCGGTGAGGGATGAGCACATATCATATTTCATTTGAAGTAAGTGCTTATCTAGATTATATTGCTTATATCGTCGTACTATCCAAATCGGTTATGCTAACTTAACCCGACGTGTGTCACGGGTATGTACGGATGAAGTAACTGGCGAACAATATTTTTTTAAACATACCATGCATCAAAAAAATATTGTTTTGAATACTGTTGTTTGTTATTCCTCGGCCAGTTGTTGGGGAAGAATCTCTGAGAGTTCGCTCAGGGCTGGGGATGTCCAAAGCACCCAGGGCTACAAAGAATCTGCATCATTTTGATTTCGCTGCCCTCAAAATTCCGTTTTCCGTCGGAGGTATCTCTCCTCGGAGCAGGAAGGCTGGGGGAGGGAAGAAGGAGGGGGCAGTGTTTCCCGACGCGTGAAATGTCCTTGACCTGAAATATAAATCGGAGAGTCTCTCCGGAGCCCCACAGCCGGAACCGGTTTGGTGCCCAAGAGCGAACAAACACTGCCAAGCGGCGGCAAGGGGGAGCATCCGCGCGCGCACATACATAAATAAGTTACGTGACCATAGAT
>JAZHYW010043094.1:0-66716 GCA_037355805.1 Ixodes ricinus
TCCCTTACAAAAAAATTATATCTGGCTAGATCTGAAGATTTCAGATATGGTCATATCAAAAATTGGCCACATATAACCTGATATGGTATATCTGCCAGATATAGCCTCATAAAGCCAGATATAGCCTGATATCCCCGGCTAGGTATGGAAATCCCAGATCTGGCTAAGTAAGGAATAAATTTCAGTAGAGTAGATTGTTGGGCTAGTTGGTTTTGGGACTTGGAAAACATTTTAGCGCTCAAACACAAGGACAAGTAGAAGAGAAACAGACACCACAGTGCGCTACTAACAACTGATTTTATTTCATGAAACGACACTTATATACCTTCGGTATTTCTGATTTTGCCCCATCATGAGCCACCCCAATGCCAGGCCGCGTCATTGAGGAACGCACGTTCCTTGTCTAGTAAATCAATTGAGGCCACGCTGACACATGCTGCCCCACTCTTCTTAATCTCGTGTGCCTCGACTATTTCCCTCACAGTTTTTTCTTTGTGCCTCGCCAGGATCTTACACTTGGAAAACAACGGCACACACTTGCAGTTTTGACAATGATCAGACAGATGCCCGTCCCGATAGTTTCCTACTTTAAGTTTGTGTTCCCTTAGCCTATCATTAACACACCTACCGGTCTGCCCTATATACTTGTTTCCGCATGATAGGGGGATCTGGTACACTACTTCCTCCGCACATTCAACGAAGGGATCCCTGTGTTTCACCGCACAGCCAGAAGGAGCCTTACGAAACGGATCTGTCATCCTACATAATCTACTAAGTTTGTTTGGTGCGGAAAATACCACTTTTACGTTCGATCTATTGGCCACCTTTTTCAGGCCATGCGCCGTTTTGTGAATGTACGGTATCACCGCGACCTTTTGTTTATCTTGAGAACCGTTGGGCGAGGGCAAATTGCCCTCGCCCAACGGTTCTCAGCTGAAGAAACACCGTCCCCATGATTCCTCGAGTACGGGTCGAGGCGTTTGGGGGATTTGAGCAAATTGTCTATTCCGGCGTAATGTTAACACTTCAAAATAATTAATTCTACATTGAAATCCTCAGGAAAATTAGGCAACAAATAATCTCAAACGTAAGCCTTGCAAAACTGAAGTTTGGGATTATTTGTGTAATGTCGAGCTTGCGAACAATGAGTTATTCACATTTTGCTAACAAAGTAAATTTTTAACTTTTTTTACTTTTTAATATATCGAAAACAGGCCGCCAGATAAAGCTGTATATACGCCAGATAAGGCTGTGTATACGCCAGATAAGTCTGTATATACGCCATATCAGGCTGTATATACGCCAGATAAGTCTGTATATACGCCAGATAAGTCTGTATATACGCCATATCAGGCTGTTATACGCCAGATAAGTCTGTATATACGCCAGATAAGTCTGTATATACGCTATATCAGTCTGTATATACGCCAGATAAGTCTGTATATAGGCCGTATATAATCATATAATGTTTGATATGGCCAGATATGGCCCAGATATAAGATTTCCATACGGGATACAACATCACGTTACGACAACGCGCCATGTTGAAAAGATTTTACTTTGCTGCATAACGTATTTGCTTCTTTGACCTTACTGAGGCAATAGTCGTGTATTGTCACCGGAGTACATCAAGGAAAATGCAAGTTTGAAAACGAGTTGAACCAGCTTGAAGCTGTGCACTTTAATAGATTTGGAGTTATTGTCGAGGATAACACACCGTCAATTCGCGATGTAACGTAAAATATTTCCAAGATGCCATGTAAACCTGAAGTACTCACTGAAATGGCTTGCATAAACAGCTGCGCACAAACAATAAATCAAATCTATAACAGAGACAACCAAGTAGTGGGAAAATTAATTCTCCTACCTTAAATTTACTATGTTGGTAGCGCAGTGTATTGATAACCCTGCTCTTCCAACTGTTGCTTATTTCATGCTAATGGCGTCATCGCCCTTGGGCATACTTTTTGAAAAAGATCGTTTTTGATCTAATATTGTTTAAAATGTGTTAGTTCCCACATATACCAAGTCCTATATTTCAATACCGCATATTCATCTCAGGGCAATAGAAAAACATGTGGACTCTTTTTTCTCGCGGACTACATGGAGTGGACCAATGAAAGCCCTACAATACGCTCAGATTCCGAATGATTTTATTATAACTTGTTTCGAAGAGAGTCTGATAGGTACACATTCGGATAAGACTCCTCTTTTCTCCGCGGGCGAAGCCATCGCTTGCAACTCGCTCACAAGCGCCCTTCGTCGACCCCTTCACTCGGAAGAAAATTCTTCCCAAAAAGGGCGTGTCGCGATCTTTGAACACGCTTTTAACGAGGAAATAAGCTACGCACCATTGTGATTTCGGGTTTGTTGGGATGCTTAGAGCGTCTAGATTGAGTTGTCACCACAAAAGGACGATCTCAGAATCGACTTCAGTGCCCCTTTAAGATGAAAATGTTCCTCTAACTTGAACTCAATCCACCTATTCCTGAAAAGATCGCCTCTGTACACTCGTGGTCAGCACACTAGTCGGAGGTACGAGCCAAGCTGACTACTGCTTGAGTAAGCTGGATCGCTAAGATTTCGTACAGGGAAAGCTGAAGATGGTGCATTTTCCACATTACAACTTTAAACAATAATCTTACCTGACTAAATATATAAAAAAATTACACACCTCCCTACGGTATCGTTATGCTAACAAAGGTGTCTCATTGGCGCCACAACCCAAAATATGGAGACAGGTAAGAACACAACTGTCAGTGCTCTCCGATAGCAGACGACTTGTTTAGGGCAAATGCGGCGGGCGCGCAATTATTATTATTTTTTTGTAAGTGCAATTTTTTTTTTACTTGTGAAGCACATGCATAAATGTAAAATCAACCAACCAAAAAATACTTTTTGTCGGAGCTATTCCGGTTGTATGGCAGCAGCTGACTTCATCTCTGGGCTGTTGCATCACCCACACTTTCATTTGCAGACAATCGCCATATGTACCATTTTGAGGCTCCTAATTTTTAACGTTTTACTTAGTTAAGTACGTTCTTTTTTGAAAACTTTGGCACACAAAGTGCACTATCTTCGGCCATCTCTGTAAAAAATCTTCGATCGATACGTTCAGAAATACGCTCAAAAGGACAACGACTCACTTGACTCGCATAATTGTTGATATGACTTGTTCTTGCGCTTAAAAAACAGGCAACTATTAGACACAAAAGGTGAGGTTGATAGGTGCAGAAATGCGAGCGACAAACTGTCTGCTTTTGTAAAAGTAAAAATTGTGGTTTACGTGCGAAATCAAGAAAAGTCATCTGGCCCGAAACATCCAACGACTGAGGATTCAACTTTTGTCGTATAACTGAAATTTCAGTTGTTCGGCGCCTTCTCCGCAAGAAGCCTCCGACATATCGCGAGATTTTTGTTACGCAAGTTCTTCAGCGAAAATAACTTAATTCCCTATCAGATACATGATAAAAAAAATTACTAAGGTGCCTCGCTTCTCGCTGTTTAGGATAACCCGGGGTCACACTGTTCATACGTCATACAAAAGACAAGCCTGCAAACACGAGTCACTACAATATCCGTGGTTCGAATGCCGCGAGCCAATTGCTGTCCTTGAACCTACTTGCCACGCCGCATTCGAAGCACGGATCTCGTGGTGACTCGCGTTCGAATCTGTATGCAGACTGTCACTTATTTATTTATTTATTTATTTCATTTATATTCAATACCCTCAGGGCCCATAGGGCATTACAGAGGGGGCGGGGCATATAAGAATTCACTCAAAAGAAAATACGAACGTAAAAGGCAGTGATTAAAACACAATAAATTCGACAAGATATTAACTAAAGTGATTAGTAAGCGCTTCTTTAAATAACTTAAAACTTTAAATAACTTTAAATAACTTGTATGATGTAGAAGAAGTGTGACCCCGGCTCTAGTGAAAACGCCGATCCTTCGATATCCACAAAAGCAACGAATTTCACCTAAATCGCTACTTCCATGCTTTTGGGCATACTTTCAGAGGTACCCGACTATCGCATCCGATGAACGCGAAACACCAATCGGTGCTCTTCCTTTAATCAGTTCAAGCAAGGAGAAGAGCGAGCGGTATTCACGACTCCAACGGTGAACATCTAATTCCCGTTTCTACGTTTCACATTTTCGCCGCCAGGCCGCGGATCTTTTGGCTGCTCCTTTCAACAGGTGCGAGCTCCATGTTTCTAGCAGTCGACTTTTTTCTTTTCCGCTGGGTCAAGTCGGCTTCTCTGGCGTTGCGAATCGCGCCTCAATGCTACGGTTCGTGGAACTCGTCTCCGGTTGGGGTGTTTTGGCGTTCTATTCTGCTCGCGCATCGAAAGTGGTTCACAAGTGGCAACAAATGACGTCACAAAAGCAGCAGTGTCATGCCTCGGACGACGCTATCCTGGCGGTTGGTGACTGAAATTTCGGCAAGAAGTACGAGCGAGCACGAGTGTCGCCGTCGTCGTGGTGTCCCAACTCCTGACTTGCCGGAGCTTCCGTGGACTGTCAAGCTATGGGAGCGACCTTCGGCAGAACAGGCGTCTGCCGCGGCCACCACCGCTGTTGGGACGCCGCCAGGATCGCGACCGGCGGCAGCGTGACACTTTGATGACGTCATCGGGGGACATCGAGGGACCACTTTTTGGACGCTGTAAACACACCAGTCGGAGTCGCGTTCCAGGCGCCATACGGTCTCAGGGACCTTCGTGTCACTGAAACTGCCCACGTAGTCTCAGGGACACGAAGGTGTCCACCCACTTGGGCACTGAGAGTAGGGTGCATGGAGCCCGTCTTCGTACAGTGTGCTTACCGTGTCCAAAAAGTGGTCCCGGGATTTCCTCGTGATACGCAGCAAAAGAGTCATACGTGCCGCTGCCTATCGTGATCCTGCACGAGGCACAGCAGCAGACGTGGCCGTAGCAGACGCCTGCTTTGCTGCGGGTCGCTTTGCAGCCAGTGAGTCGATCGAAACCAAAGCAGGCCGGAGTTGGGACGAAGAGAGAGTGAAGATCAGCACGACGCTCTAAAAAGAGCGTGTGTGCTCACTTTCACGCAGAACACGGACACAGCCGATTGGGACGGACTATAGAAATATCGCGGACGAATGACGGAGCCCAGAGTATGATTAGGCCTCAAAAATGCGACGCGCTCAGGGACAGTGAGCGAGTGATAAGTCACGCCCATTGGTACAATGAGCCTAACTTTTAGTTCGCTCACTGTCCCTGAGCACACCGCATGTCCCTGCTCTGCCAGTGCTCGAATTATCTTTTGTTGTTGTTGTTGTTGTTGTTGTTGTTAGTTTTTCTTATTTGTTGGGAGACACTATTTTAGAGTGACCGGCCTCGATATTTAGGGAGCTATCGAGCTAACGCGGGCAATGATGAACGCGCATAAAGACTCGGAACGTGGCATAAACGAGAGGCGGGAGAGAGCATGTCCGCCAAAAGCGTCGGCGTCGTCGGGGCAGGTGCGGCGGACAAGGTCAGTGACGGTCGCGCCTCGCTGACAGAGGCCGTCGCGCTCGAGTTAGCGCCCGAGGGGACGACGACGACGGTTGCGTCAGGGCGAAAGGGCCGTCCCCACGGCGACGCGCCAACGGAAACGCGAACGACGACCGCGCAAGGACTGCACACTAAACGGTTCAACGGCCGATCCTCCCATTCACAGAAAGAGAGAAGCTAAATGCACATTCATTTTGTTCTGTTATGAAACGAAACCTAAACTTGGTAATCTAACGTTTGTGGGGTTCTTTCTGGAGGTCGCTCTACTGCTAATCGTCGCCCGATCGGTATGCGTTTCGCTTGTCACCCAGGGAGTGGCATAACACAACGAGAAGACAGCGAATAATGGGTTTACTCCCGTATGGAAATCTTATATGTGGGGCATATCTGACCATATCAAACATTATATTGTTATAAACGGCCTATATACAGCCTTATCTGGCGAATATACAGCATTACGTGGCGAATATAAAGCCTTATTTGAATATATACAGCCTTATCTGAGGTATATACTTCGTTATCTGGCGTATATACAGCCTTATATGGCGGCCGGTTTTCAATATATAGAAAAGTTAAAAAAACCAAGTTATAAAAAAGTGCTTTGTTAGCAAACTATATAGGACTCATCGTTCGCGAGCTGAATATTAGGACAGATAATCCCAAACTTCAGTTTTGGCAAGCCTAGATTTGGGAATATTTTACTTTTCACGAGGATTTCATTGTAGCTTAATTATTTCGAAGTGTTAACATTAGAACCTTTGCTAAATCCCCCAAGCGCCCCGGCCCGTATTCGATGAATTATGGGAACTGTCCTATCGCCTGGATGAGCTGCAGACATCTCTTACATTATTGTTGTTCTTGTACAGCTTCAAAGACGCTGATATTAAGTTAGAAACGCTAAAAATGCTAGAAACAGCCCCGCTGACTGCTAAATCCTGGTTTTGGTTGTTGTGATTTCTCGGCTTCTTAAGCAATTTCTGCTATAACAACAATCACGACAATGATAATATTGTAAGAGATTTCTGCGCCTCCGCCAGGTTGAAAGGTGGATCGCATGCACAGTGTCATGAACGCTGGCATTGACGAGAAGTTTTAAAAGTGATATGACAGGTCCTTGGGCTGTAAAGGCCGCTTGTTCAGGGTGACTCCGAATCACGCTCAAATCTGTGTAACCATGGAATTGGTAGAAATTGCCGATCACTAGGGAGCTGAAGGAACACCGTTACATGATTCCTCGAGTGCGGGCCGGGGCACATGGGGGATTTAGCAAATTGTCTATTGTAGACAATAAAAAGATATAGAGTGCTGATTTCAGGCTTGTGTGCTTCTTTGATATGCCTGGCCAGATCCGGAATTTCCGTACTTAGCCAGATCTGGGATTTCCATACTAGTCCAGGGATATCAGACTATATCTGGCAGATGTACCATATCAGGTTTACTGTACCTCCCGGTGCAGTAAACCATCCCATATCTTTTTTTGTCATTTATTTAAAATGTATTTATTATTTGATGCTTTCTGTGTGCATTAGTTTTGAATTTAAATCAGAGTCATCAAGCAAGGAACATTTATATCAGGCTGAAGACGAGCAAAAACCAGTGCTCTTCTTCAGCATATCGGAGCGTTCAGCTCGTCCGTCAGTTACGTAACATATCCTATTGCAGCAACCAAAGCAGAAACGCGAAATAAAGAGCCCATTAAGCGTGTTAACTAGCTGATAAAATCATGCTTCTCTGTTTTCGTATGACTGGGTTTACATGAATAAAACGTTGCTAATTAAACTGTACTTTAGCTTACAGTGACTCTGGAAGATACAAGCTGCGATACAAGCAGTCACACGGCGTAATTATTGCTCAATTCGTTTCTATTTTATTTTTGGTGGGGGAGGGGGGTAGGGAAGAGTTTGTTTTACGACAGACATGTCTTTTGCATGTCCTTAAGATTGTTTCCTTTTTCTTTTTCTTTTTTTATTTATAGTCCCTTTTAAAGTGACTGCTTGTATCTCAGCCGCGTGGAAACCATTTGATGAATCCAAAACATTAAAAAAATGCGAAAACTCAGCGCTTATTTCCCCTGCCCATGTCCGTCAAGGTTGACATCTCGTGTTCCTTGGGTCTTTTGAATGCAATATGTGGTGATATGGTATCCATTTCTCTCGGTACAATAACGGTTTATTTCGAAAGCGGCCTAGAACTCAAAGGTTCCCAGTCTGAGAACCATGAAACAGGTGTGCACCTTCACCGTCAATAAACCTTCATTAGACGCTTTTCCGAATTCTCAAACTACCATACACATGGACGGTATGCAGTCTTGTAGAGCGATGCCGAAAAAAAGTGAAGTAACGAAATACGTTAATCGTTGCTTGCAAATAAAAAAAAAGAACACGTTACCGACTTACGTAACTTAAAATAAAAAGAAAGCGTGACCATTATCGTTACCATTAAAAAGTAACAGCATCTTAGTTTTGTGTTACTTTTTTAAATTATGAATTAACACGTTTTACTGTTTTGTCGTTACAGGTATGCATAAGTACACATTTCAAGAAACATTATGTCCATCCAGAAACTGAACATAATTACCTTATCTTTTTTACGGTTGCACCTAAATACTCACGAGAAAAAAGCGCAAAAAAAGCAAAAAGAAACAAAAAATTTAATGTGGCTTGGCTCCTAAAAACAAAAAGCAAAAAATGAAGTGTAATTTTTTAAGTCTTGTGAATAATATGTTTACGAGTAACGTAATTACATTACACGTTACCGTTTTGAAAATGCGACGAGTACGTTACAACGTGACCGGAAAAAGTAACACGGTGCCGGTAACGCCGTTCCTTCTAACACGTTACCGTCAACACTGACGTCATGTTGCTACATTTGTAGAAAAAAAACATGACCCGAAATTCGTGCGAGCGCTACCGTTCTACAGCAGTTTTCAGCCTACAGCCTGAAATCCCTGTGCAAGTAAACCGCCAGATTGGCAGCAAACATTCCGATGACAAGGCCTTAAAAAAAGGCTTCAATCGGATTTAATCTAATATTCGAGCCGAGCAGGAGGGCGAGGCAGGCATAACCAAAAAGCCAACCCGCTGTTTCACCCTAGTTTCAGTAGTTTCAAGGCCAAAGGTCTTGACAACAGGAGCCACCGGAACACCCCCCCCCCAACCCCCTTCGCCACCATCCCCCAGAACCGTCAACCACAGAGTCGATAGAGCACAGACACAAAGAATGGCGTCACTGGCTTTTGTCGAAGCACTGAAAAGGGAGAAAGTTTGGCGCGTGCCACAATGGCGGAACCACGAGCGGTCACGTGGTTGAATCGCGTGAAGACGACCTTGGTGCCCAACGTGAGGTCGTCACGATTGGGCAACGCCCCTTCGCAGCCCTCCCCTTTCAGTCTATGAAGGCAGGGGGGGGCGGGGTAAGGAGGGGGGGGCGGGCGAAAAAGTGCCGTCTAATTGACAACAGCTACGGACAGCTGATCATGCGAGACGCCGTGCCGATTTGGGAAAGGGGAACCATAAGAGGATGAGAGCCAGAGAGAGAGGCACCGCCAACTGGGCGTGTCGCGCAGATTTCGGCTTCAGATATTGACTTATTGTCTACAACGAATTCGCCAGTCGCTTTTCTTCTAACGTGCGCGACACTGCGAGCAACAACTTACGTCGCACACAAGTTATTTGCAGGCTACTCGAAATTATACTTGCAGTAACTTTGAGTATGAGTCCTTCTCGGCAGTCAAAACGCAGAATTTGATGAGCATCCGATGTCACAAATGTAGCAGCAAGCCGTGGTTCCGGGGTGGGCCTAAACATTTTCTTGGAATACCCCGAGTTAATTGGACAATAGTTAAGTTTAACTTTGGAGTCGCATTTTGAGCCAAAACAATCGAATACTTGCTGCCCCTCGTCGAGGTGTAAAATTGTCATTAAAAAAATGCGTGCGTCTTTTTTTTTTTTAGCTCTTTCGCACGCCGGATTTAGTCGTGACTATATTTCCGGTAGATCAGGCACTGAAGAGGCATTCGTAACAAGTTCGAGCCAGTGACACATTAAGCACGCGAAAAAGTCACATTCGATACTGCATTGCAACGTGCAACCTGATGAACTCTCTGAGAAGTGAATTCGTGAAATATTTCTTGGCTGCGTCTAATATGAACCCTGTTTCGAAAGGGCGCGCCTTGTTGTCGATGCAGTGCCAGTTATCCGTGTTCGCCATTGTTTGATTACCCGCTCTGGGCGTGCAATGGACGCGAGGGCTGCGTCAGTGTTCGGCGAATACTCGGATCCAATCGCTGGTTTCGCGCCCAAGAAATGGAGGTCGCCAATGTTGCTTGATGAGGTTTTCGAATTCAGCGAATGTGAGTTCCATCAAATTACACCCCGATACTGTATACGCAATTGAGTTTTGCGCGATACCAGCTGACCAATGCTTATACGCGAGACTTTACACCTATTGAAGCCGTAGTTATAAAAAAATACGCATTGAAAATATGGTCTAAAATGTCTACAAATATGGGCTATGGCTCTCAGCAAGTGTTTAAAAGTACGACTTATTTGATTTAGTTTTTTTTCTAGAGACAGCGCTATAGTGCAGAATGTGGGTATTAAGACGCTATGGTGTCGGCGTTGGGTACTAGCTACATAACAAACAAAAAAAACCACAGGCTATACTTTTTTATACCCCTTGCCAAGACTGGGCGAATCATGCCCACTCAAGCGATAATCCAGAATGGAAACTACTTGATGACGTCGCACTAATATGTCTAGGAGACTAAATCACCAGTCCACGGTTGTCATACTGACCCTCATCATTTTTTGTTCGTACCACAAGAGACTGGAACCCGTTGCCCTCCTCACTATTCCCTGTTTCCTATTCACCATAATCACCCTTCAAGTCTTAATGATATAATGCCGTAACGCGCTCAGCAGTATAAAGAGTAAATAAATAAATTATATTTCGAGACTGGTAACAATGATATGCTTTATATACTGAGGCCATGGAACAATAGCTCCAAAAGCTTTTAACGGTTAAAAGTAAAGCTTGAGTTTCATTGTAAACAATTATACCAGGGTTATACTAATTGTCGCGTCAAAAATCATTAAAATAACTTTTTTGTCTAATATATTTTAAAATTTGACTTGTCTTTATATATCTTGTTATGTCAATGCTTCCTGCCATTTGTTTACCCACATCTGAAAGGGACAACATTCGTAGGTTTGTGCGTCTACAATTTCTTTCGAAATATAGTGTTGATTTATTTCTTTTTGCCATCATACAGTCCCCGCTATGGTACTGAAGCATGCGCGAAATAAATAAATGGATAGCTCCAACGTCTAAGCGCGACCTGTTTTATCGCTCGCCGCAAACGCAGCGCGCTACCGAAAAATCACACCCAAGATTTCTGCAAAGTTCCCCCGACGAAATTGCACCTGTCGTCCTAAGCAACCTTCGCCGCACCAAGTCCAGAGTTGTCCGTGCCCTCTCCTACCTTACCTCTTCTCTCCGTCTCCTCCTCTTCCTTTCCGGTGACTCGACCTTCCAAATAACCCACTTCCTGCGCACTGCTTCCCGCCTCACGCGATGAAGCTCGCCTTTGGGAGGCGCTCAGGACAACAACAACGAAAAGATACAGCGAAAATTTAAGAATGGTGCTCTTTTAATGATGATGTGGGGGCCCCAATTTACCTCCGCCCAGCTTAGATCGAGGCAGGTGCGCCGTCTGCACTCCGGTGGACCCGAGAGTGACAGTGCTATGAAAGCTACGTGCCCGTTGGACCAGTCGCGTGGCCATCTTTAGTCACGTGGTCACGCTCTCGCCCATTCCCACCAGCAGAGGGAGCGGGGGTCAGGTGATGAGACGGAGGTGGTTGATTTTGGTCAGGCAAGTGCATAGCTCCCACAGCACTGTCGGCTTAGGGTCGAGCGGAGGGTACAGTGAGAGCCGTTCTTAAGCAGAACGTCTCGCAGAGGTCGTCCTGGAGGATGAAGTGAACCTACGTCCGACGCGGCCAACAGGTGAAGCCAGTCTTGCGGAAAGACAATCGAGAGATAGCGTTTAACTACCAGGAGTTAGCGCGAAATCTACACGAGCGCCGGAAGCCAGTTGCTTTTTTGCGAGTCGTTTTCTTTTTTCCTTTTTCATATTCTAGGTCCTTGCTTTTCATTCATGAAACCTACGGGCTATCTTGAAGGGCTGCAGTGTTAGGGATCTGCTCAAGTTGTACTACGCTAAAACTCTAGTATTGTTGTTGTTTTTTTTTACAAAATATGTTAACTTACGTTTTCTGTTAAAAGGTTGGGCTTTTCTTTTTATATGCTATACTGCCTATTTTACTAGTAATTGTCAAACCCGGCTAAATTCGGATTGTGTACCACACCACTGCGAAAAACTAGTCCATATTTAATACAATGCTCGGACTAACAAAAATAAAAAAACAGAGAACAAAGAACCAAGGTTCCCATACCAAAACACGAAAAGGTCTGCCGTACTTTCATACTCTCTTAAACGTGGAATACATTAACTCTTTGACAATGAAGTTTCTTTTGAGCGTAGTTGTAAACCCGAGACTGGGGATACGGACAAGGGACAAACCCAGAACGACACGGACGAAGTCTCCTTTGTCCGTATCCCCGGTCTCGGGTTTACAACTATGCTCAATTTACAACAGCTAGCCTGCACCCTCACCACTGCTTTATTATAAGTTTCTTTTCCCGTTGACGTCTTATTATGGTGATGTAGGCCACTAGAAGACGCTCTCAAAGTCTTGTTTCTCGCCGACGACGGTGACGCACGCCAGTGAGAGACTTGGCGTTAACAAGAACAACGAAGACGTTTACTGATCGTGAATCAATTACAAATCAAACACTACGGGTGACCCTGTAAAAACTCAGTCGCATGCCGCGCATGGCAGAAGTCTTGCAGGCGCAACGCGAAGCACGAACGTAGTTAGTTCGACACGAGCTCGCTCAACTCTCAAACCTCTCTGACAGACAGGCAGACAAAGTATGAATTAAGGAAACAAAGTGGCTCATTTGGTGTCCCAGTGTTAAAAAACAACTGAGCCGCCACCTCTCCCTTCCAATCAGGGTTCCAGGTGGATCCCATAGGATACTGGCGGCGACGAACTCCCAACAAATCCGACGAGGGATCACATTCTCCTCCGGAACCCTAACGATCACCCCCCACTGTTTCTAAGTTGGAAAGGGAGATGCAATGCCTACTCTGGCCAGATGTCAAAGAGCACATGACGTCTCCGACCTCGTGGAGAGTCTAGAGATAGTAAAATCAACAAAGTGCACAAAAAATGGCGTAAAAGGGTGAACACAAGTCCAGCGCAGACTCTCATCTGAAGGTTTAATGGCAAACAAACACTGAAGTAAACCACAGCAAATAACATCCATCATGACGGATCAGCACGTGTTAAGGTAACCAACCTCCCTGCTACGTAGATGGACCGAAGTTTAGTTTACGTAATTCTCAGTCCCTTCTCTTTTGATGGCATACGCGTCTAAACATTATCTGGTCATGCATCTTCCGACAATCGTGACGTGATGGAAGTAGGGCTGGCATCCATAGGGCTGGACAATGAAGAGACAACTGCCCCTCCTGCAGTCGACCGCAAAAACCAAGCATGTTCACGCAGTCTCTCATTGATACAGCTGCCAGTTTAGCAGATGTATGAACGCATTTTTACTACAACTTTAGTTGAGTGTCAGCGCTTGCCTTGTGTGCACCTTTCTACGCCGTCTTCCATTTTTTTGTGCGCTGCGTTGATTTTATTAAGTATGAATCAACTAGCCCGCATCGACACCGTAATAAATTATATAGAAAAGGTGCCCCCGATCACCACATTCCGCCTAAGATAGCAGAACTCTTATTTAAATAAGTCTACAGGAATATTTAGCACGCCTCTCGAGTCTTACAGTGGAAGAAAACTGGCAGATGTTCAAAACCGAAGTTCATAAACTAACAAATAAGCACATTCCTTTAAGAACTGTAATAGAAAACTCTCAGTCACCCTGGTTTACAAGAACCCTAAAGCGTCTCTCAAACAAACAAAAAAAACAGCGTCTTTTTCGCGCCGCAAGGTCATCTACGTGTGAGGAGCGTTGGTTACGTTATCACACTGCTGTAAGAAGTATATAACAAGGCAATTGATAACGCCAAGGCAGATTTCATGTCTTATACCCTTCCTATATTAATCAGCAATTTTAAACAATTTTAGGACCATAATGAACAATAAAGAGCATTCATCCCGTACACTAGAATATACAAATGGCGATAATATGACCAGTGATATGTGTGCTAGTTTAATAAATGCAACCTTTGCGGAATCATTTTCCTGTGACCAGGTGCAAGACTTTCCACTGCTAGACTCTGTTGATTATCTGCCTATGGAACCCATTTTTCTTGATTATGCCGGAATTGTTTGCATCATCGAAAGCTCAGATTGTCATCTTCAGCAGTAATAAAAGGGAATTAATTCGAAGTTTTAAAAAATAATAAGCATTACTCTTCAGTTATATTAAAAAAATTATTTGAGCAATCTATTCAACAACCTATTCTTCCACTGGACCCATTCACAAGGCTGATGACAAACATTCCCTCTCAATTATCGTCCTATTTTTACAACCTTGCAGTGTTTCCCGTAAACTTCTCGAACATGTCATCTACTTTAACCTTGTCAACTTTTTAGAATCCAACGACTTTTTCAACATTGCCCAACATGGTTTTCGAAAGAACATTTTCATGTGAGGCGCAGCTATTATTATTCACTCATGATATTCATAGCATTCCAGACCGAGGATCCTAAGCGGACTGCAGTTTTCTGGACTTCGCAAAGGCCTTTCTACAAAGTCTCTCACAAACTCGTTGCTACTAAAACTTCCCAAACTTAACAAAGACGCTTACGTTCTTGCATGGATTGAATATTTCCTATTTCAAAGGTCACAATTTGTTCTTCTGTCACTGTTGCTTGCGGTGTTCCACAGGTATCAGTCTTAGGACCCCTACTATTTTAATAAATATTAACAACCTTCTCACTAATGTCTCATCCTCTATCTGTTTGTTCGCTGATGACTGCGTTATTTATCGTGAAATTCTAGACCATAATGATACTTCGAAACTCCAATCAGACGTTAACGCTGTCTACCAATGGTGCAATGCATGGTCTATGAGTCTTACCGCTAACAAATACAAGGCCATGCAGGTGTCTCGCCAATCGCATGACTTTCCTAACTACACTCTAAAAAAGCCCGTGCATCTACTTTCGCGCACAACACTCAGAGATCCAATCACCGCAACCCATAGAGGCAGCTCAGCGAATGACGATGCCGAAACATATGTTTAGACCAAAGAACGCAGTCTGAGTTGTGACATTAATCAATGCAAAACGTCACTGTTGCATTGCTTAATGTTACAACTCAGACTGCGTTTTTTTGGTCTAAACATATGTTTCGGCATTGTCATTTGCTGAGCTGCCTCCGTAAGTTGCGATGGTTGGCTCTCCGATTGTTGCGCGGGAAAGTAGACGCACGGGCTTTTCTTACAGCGTACACCCTGAGTAATGTCCAATTAGAGCCAGTATCAATATATAGATATTTAGGCGTACATATAACTTCCAACCTGTCATGGACAACTCATATTCAGCACATTTCTGCTAGTGCTAACCGAACCGCATGTTAGGCTATATCATACGTAATGTTTCATTAGCCCCTGTTTCACTTAAGATAATTCTTTACAAAGCTTTAATTCGCCCAAGTTAGAATATGCAGCATCTGTCTGGGATCCCTGACAAGCAACTCTTACATTTACGTTAGAAGCAATTTCAAACAGGCCTGTTCGCTTTGTCCTAAGTAACTACCACCGCACTGCCAGCGTCACCTCTATAAGAAAAAAAAACTGAATTGCTACCGTTATCCCTACGTCGAAACGTTTCTCGCCTTTCTTTGCTTCATAAATTTATTACCTTAATTCTCCATTACGCGACATACAAATCTCTCGACCATTTTATGTCTCCTATCGTCTTGATCATTAGCATAAAGTGGGCGTCCCAAGTTCTATCACGACAATGTTGTATTCCACATTCGTTCCTCGTGCATCCCAGGAGTGGAACCACCTTCCCGGGTCGGTAGCTGTCATCACGGACACTGAGCTTTTCAAATCTGCCATCACCAATCTTTTTGTTGACGAGTGTGCCTAATATGCTTCTATTGATATAACCTTCTTGCTATTGAGTTTGCCGAAATTATATTTTGTTGTTGGTTTAACCCTTTCTTGTTGCTCTCCACCTCTGTAATGCCTTCCGGCCTTGAGGGTACAATACATGAAATGAACTTAAATATCTTCTTTTCCAAACACTTTGTCACCACATTCCGCCCCACAGCGTGAGATAGCCAGTGTTGTACGTAACGGCGTTCCAAGGAACGGCGTTCCTGGAGACGCGTTCGTTTTAGGAGGAACGAAGGAACGCCGCCGTTCAATTTTGCATCGGTGGAACTGGAACGGGAACTCGTTACTTTTTTACTGGAACGGCAAAAGGAACGGCGTTCCTTTTTCGCCAGTGGGGTAATTTTTATTTTATTTCTAAGAGTATTCTAGAAGTATCCAAGCAATATTCTATTCCACACAAAGAGTATTCTAGAAGTATCAAACAACCAACAATTTTGGTTACTTATGTTGGGATTTATTTTGTGTGGTCTTCGCTTGGTAGCAGTCGGGTCCAGGAGAGCTAATGGACATCGATTCTTTTTTTAGTGCTTGAGGCTGCGGTACAAAAGGCAGAACATTTTAGCCGACGAAAAGACACAGAAAGAGTGGCGTCTCAAACTCAGAAGCTGTCTTTGCATCCACGAATTCTCATACACCCAGCAATCTAAGGCCAACTAGAGCCATCACTCGAACTTCCAGAAAGAGACCTACAGTTACAACTAAAGAACAGGTTACCAGACATCGAACAAACCCTTGTATCACGAACATTGGTCGCTTAAAAAAGTACACAAAAATTAAACTTTATTCCTTCTCTCCTTGTCCCCCACCCTCAAACTGAACAACGAATCAAACCTTCACTAAGAACAGACTTGTAGTTTTCAAGAATGACCTTCCAAAAGCCCTACCCTCTTCTTCACTTGCTCGTCTTGCGGACAGCAACATCGAGAAGCAACTGTTGTTAAGTTCGAACAAAGGACTTTGTTAGATTGAAACGTGTGAGTTGTTGTAAGACGCTCACGCAATGTGGGGTAACAGTACATTTGGCTCGTCTGAATCGCCCACCCCAAACATGAATATGGTTAAAAGCTTTAATTTTTAAAGGCGAATATATCAACAAATGAAACCCTGCTTCCGCTTGTTTTCTCCTTCTGGTGCTCTTCCATCACGGCATTCAAATGTGTATGTTCCCATTCATTGGGATATATTTTATATTAAATCTTTCCTCGGTCTATCTAAATATGGTAGTCAGCAAAATACAAATGTAACGTATATGTAACGATACGTTCCATTTTTTTAACTGTAACGGGAACGAGTTCCTTTTTCACATATGTAACATGTAACGGGAACGCGTTCGAAAAATCAGAAGGAACGAGGAACGATCTTTCGTTCCTTTTTTCGAGGAACGTGTACAACACTGGAGGGAACCCATCACACAGCTGACTGGATCCGCACACAAGTATCCTTCCTGTGTGATGGCCAGCGCCGCACCAAATCTCGCATCATAATAATTCCAGGCACATAACGCCAGTTTATTACCCAGCTTCACGAGTGCCCAAAGTTTTTCACTGGGTTCCATCTTCCAACGGCAGGGTGCTCGTGCCTGGGGGCCCTAACCGTAACCAGCTTCCACGCGGGGTACCGGGAGTCTCCCTGAGATGTCTGTTCGGCCACGTTAGCGCCAGTGCGGAACTCTCGGATGTACTGAGGATGAGGACCCCTGCTGCGAGGCCCCCGAGGCCCCGACACCCCCGACATCCCCGACACCCCCGAAACATGATCCGGGGCCTCCGAAAAGCGGCCGTTTGGACCTCCGGCCCCATTGCGTACAAGCGAAAATCCACCTTGGGGCGGAAGCTGCCACGGATACAAGTGGCCAGCCCAAGCAGGGGTGCCGTCTTGGTTCCTGCCGCGGAATGCGACAACCTCACACTGACAATATAGAAGAAGACCAATACAAAAAGAAAAAAAAAACCCAAACACCATTGTACCTGAATTCCACTAAATGTAGGGCTAGTGGGCCATATCTCGCCCTCCACATTTAGTGGATTTTGTGAACTTTATATAAAAACAAATCCATTTTAGTATTATAAGTACACAAAATTTTTCGCCAATTATCAAAACAGGCAGCAATATTTTTTTCCCTTGACATGGCATTTTTTTAATAAAATGGCACAACAAACGTTTATAGTTATCAAACGCTTTATCGCGAACAATTGAGCGGGGACAGCTCGCCACGCTTATTTTTGTGCACTTGCAGGTTCTGCCATGCTCTCGTTCAAACACGACCAGAACTTGAAGCTTGAGTTTCAGACCACGAACGAGCTGTTTGACAAACAGAAAGACAATGATAATTGTGGAGACCGCAGTCATAACAAAATTTCATATTCGGTGATGTAGTCCAAATGTGGGGGAGGGTGTGGGTGCACACTAAAAGCTTTTACAACCTTAAGGATGTGATTCAGCTTGTCGTAGGGATAACAACGTAAGGGTGTTACAGAAACACACTTTAAGAACCTAATGAAGAGCTGAAAATAAAGATGATGACGACCTTATCCGCATCGTAGGAATACCTCTACTGGTCGCAAATTTACATATAACACTCATCATATGCGATTCTCGCATTCACAGAAACAGTAAATGCGGACGCAATGAGTATAGCGCACGAGAGAGGAATCATTTACCTGGTGACTGCTCCACAGCCTTATATGCGCGACAGACCAAAGATGCTCCTTCGCAGGTGACCGCCTCTGCAGTTACAAAGATTGCACGTATATTTTTTGTTCTCGTCAATATTTCACGTATTGCATAACATACCTAAGTCCAAGAAATTTATCTCCAAGCAAACAAATTAATTCTATTGTCCAGGCAATAATTATTTTAGACTGGGAACCAGCTGACTTACAGAAAAAGTGTGAGGAGAGAAAGGAGAAAAGACGTCCGATCGCTGGCGGACGTCTTTCTCCTTTCTCTCTCAAACTTTTTCCTGTAAGTTCAGCTGGTTTCCCGAATCTAAGTATGTACAACCAACTAGCTCAGCTCCTTCCGGTTGCAAATTATTTTAGATTATCGCTAAAACAAGCTCGGCCGTGCGGCAACACCATCCAAAAAGGGTGTTTGCCTCACTTTGTCGTACTACCCTTATCCACATCCTCTTTTCACCCTTCAGAAATGAAGGGTGTTCAAAGGAACGTCACTATTCTATAAGTGAATAAGGTTAATTACGACCAAATAAGGGTGCTGACAGGGTGTAGCAATGGGTATAAATTTCCAGAACAGTGTTTTACACCCTAGAAGGTGTAACACTTCTTAGAATGTGCTCGTCCTTTCCCAGTAAAAGCCCCTAGCTATTTTGTACCTACAGCAAGTCCAAGCATTCATTGCGGCGAGCTTCATACGCCACGTGCCGATAACATAATTTCTACGGAAAATGTAGTTACAGCTACTGAGGGGGGGGGGACATTTGAACCGAAAAATTTCTTACGCTTCAAAAATGTACCACCATCAGTGATAGTGTTGCATGGAAACTTGGAAGTAATCCGTTACATGTATGGGATTACTTGTAATAAATTACTTTTCTTGTAATTTAGTAATTAATTCGTTACTTTTTGAATATGTAGTTTGTAATGTAATCCCATTACTTTTTCAGTTACGAATTACTGAAATTACTTGTTACAATTCTTCCGTCCCATCAAAGGGACAAATAGGGTGGAAGAACAGCCATGCAACGGCCTTCGCACTTTTAGCATGGTAACACAAGACGGAGGTTCACTCGCGAAGAGAGTGCTGGTGAGGGAAAGGAATTGACGGAAAGCTCAACAGCCCAACCAGAGCCTGTTTCTGGACTCGGTCGTACGGTCCATCTCGCAAGTGGTTGCCGCATCTTTATATTTTTTTGGCAACCTTGCTTTCGTTCTGAAAAAAAGTGAGCCTACTTAATTTGAAATCCTTTTTAAAAACAACTTGTACACCATGACTTTCTGCCAATCCATTCAGGTTGTCTCATACACCACAAAAGGAGGACACGCCTACCTAACATGTTCTGGTTAGTTTAGGCTAAATTATAGAGCCTAGGAAGGAGCCTGAAAAGTGGGTATGCGTGCCTTACTTTCATTGCGTCTCAAACAACCTGAAGGCATTGGCAGAAAGTCATGGTGTACGAGTTGTTTTTCAAAAGGATTTCAACTTATGTAGGCTAACTCCTTTTTGAAGGGTAAGCAGGGTGGCCAAAAAAAAACAACATAAAGATGCGGCAACCACTTGTGAGATGTCAGCAGTATACGAGATACCAATGGGCTGTGGGTTCTCGTACGTGGATCAAACTGGCCGCTGCTTGAACGATCGAATATTGGAGCGTAAAAGAGCGGTTAATTCTTCTGCCAGTTCTGAAATTATAAAACACCTGAGTGAATGTGGAAATCGTTACCCAGATTGGAAGCAGACGACTGTGCTTGACAAAGAAAAAGGTCAGTTTATAAGGTCGATTAAGGAAACAATTAGATCACGAGCGCATGTAATTGTATAAGCATGCCCTCTTTGACTTTGACGAGGACACTAAAGCGTTTTTGTCTGTTTAGCCTCAAGTAGGGTGTGACTCGGGTATTTTCTGATTGTTTTTTTACTGTGAGATATTGACATTTGAAAACTGTCTTGAGACCTGTTTTCGATACTCATGATTTATCGGTGGTTTGTGTGTCTTCTGTTAGGATATGTATTAATTGGAATACGACAAGAAAGAAAAAGACGCGGAGGAAGAATACTCAGTTCGTGTGCTCGGGGCTTTCTTAGCTTAGTGAGTGTGCCTGCTGTTGAATCTGTATAATTTGGATGGAAGTTGACAAAAAAGAAGACTGTTGTGGAATTAAAGGACAGCTGTATGTTGTGCTGGTTTTGAAACGGTGGTATGCATGTCTTTATTGTTTCCTTCTCTCAGGGTTTTAATTCTTCATTATGAATCCTGTATGTCCGTTTTGCATTCAGGCGACGGGTTCACAAACCGAAGAAGCCGACAACCGCGGAAGGCAACGTACCTTTCCTGTCAGCGTAATCGTAGTGACGGGCATTGCAGGTTGCAGAAGCGATGGCGTCAATGTAGAAGACGTCTTGATGGGTTAACCTGGAAGAACACGAAACTCAGCATGTTGTAAAAGAAATTAAGCTCAGCGAGGCAGAAAGTTTGGGCGAGTTGGTTGATCACCTCACAGGGTGGGAGCAGAGAAAATTTTATGAAAGACAAGAAACAAGTAGCGAACAGATACAGCGCTGTGTCTGTGCACTTCTTGTTTCTTGCACTTCTTCAAATTGGCGCTGTTGCCAGCCTGTAAGTCTGGGTACTGTTTTGAGTTACGATGCTGAACATCTCTCGGGTATATTCCTTCGCAAACCTTTTACCAATGTGTGTAAAAAGGGAGCAAAAACATAAACAACCTTATAAAAGAAAACCATATGACATATACCAGAATTTAAAAAAAATTGTATACAGCTAAAAAAATCATTATTTCTGCTCGTCATTACCCGAGCTCCCACCATCGATTGCAGTGATTGGCTTTCCCAACTGCTTTGCATAAAAGTAGAGTTTCCAAATATCTTAAGGTCTATGACCCATATCTCTCAACGTGAAAACCATATGACATATTAATTATATGAATTTTTTCTAAATTAATAACACAGAACTCAGGTAAAGATTCTGCTACGCTTGTCCACCATGCCTTCCTTGTCAGATGGCACATACATGGCATTGTTTTCTTCAACTATTCATTGATATTTACTAATTTTACAATTAGCACAATTTTAATGTTAATATTCTGGGTGCAAAGCAGCCGACAGTATATTATATGGTGTGTGTGTGTGTGTGTGTGTGTGTGTGTGTGTGTGTGTGTGTGTTTGTGTGTGTGTGTGTGTGTGTGTGTGTGTGTGTGTGTGTGTGTGTGTGTGTGTGTGTGTGTGTGTGTGTGTGTGTGTGTGTGTGTGTGTGTGTGTGTGTGTGTGTGTGTGTGTGTGTGTGTGTGTATAATACGCGTTTAAGGCATGGGATGTTGTCTTGAACCACTTAAAATTGCAAAGACCACTAATAAAACAATTACATTTTTTTATATGGGTTTTTCGTATGATATTACGGGGTAGGGTCGTATATGTGTGCATACCTTTTTCTTCAGTCGGAAAATGTTTTATATTGAATGGATTTCGAATTGTTTTACCTACTTCAGTTACGATACACAACGCAGTACCGAAAACGTATCTAGTGTCTCTCCTGGCTTCATATCCAGCGGTAAGAAAAGATAAACCTGGCTCACTTCATTAGGTTTAGTTACCTACGATCATTGTTAATTGATGAGCAGTCACGCTTCGTGCGAAATCAATCAAATTTGGTCTGATATCGAACAACCAAACACCAATACACTTATTGTAGCCGCGAGAAAGATGTAATCAAATAACGATCTATATCTTTAGAACTCGATTCATGTCCGATTCTAATTGGCGGATTAATTAAGATCCGCCGTGTCCGTTTATCTAACCGCTCCAGATAGCGCATCTTCCTTCGAGTAGCAGTGCAGCTGTCACCGGGCCAGACAAATGGTAGTACACCTCACGTGCCTTATTGAATGTGCGGTGCATATTTATGAGCCCTGCCGTCGGACGCAATTACTTGGGTTCTCAGGACGCTGTTATACAGCAAGCTCTCAGCTCGTGCTCTTCGCCGAATCCCCGCCAATTAAAAGCGAGGACCCAGAAGTGCACCCGCCGAGACGACGTGATCAGCATTAGGTTATCGCGTCGTCATCGCCGCTTCCATTATAACCGCGATGATCCCTAATATCTCTCGTTCGTACAAGCTAATGATCGCTGTTACGGATCGAGCGCGCCAGAAGAAATAATGAACACGAACACGATTTGCACCTTCGCGCGCTTTTTAATCGTCGGGACCGCTGGGGCAGTCCCACCTAGGACGCAAGGCCTGACTCCTCTCCCCCTAGCGTCATCAATGGTGGATGTAGGCAGTGCCACCTAGAGCGCAGTTGCCGCTGAGAGCGGCTCGTGTGTCCACTGAGGATGACGTCATGAGGAGGCCTTATCTTCCAAGTGGCATTGGCCAGGGAGCACGAATCTCGGAAGGTGGAAATGTCGGGGTCCGATTCTGCTAAGTGTTCCGCCATCCGCCGCGTGTTCTGGCAATTATCCGCGGTTCCGATTGGGAGACGCGAAGAAAACGGAATAAACTCGTTGGGATTATGAGGTGCCGATGAGGTTGTGCCGCCAATGGTCTGAGTCGTCGTGCGTGTGCGGCGTGCGCTGGATATTGAAGAGGTGGATGGCGACTAAGGGAGAATGTTGTTCTCCGAGGGTTCCAGTCAGGTTTATTGTTCCTTCTCTGTATTAGGGTTGTTACACAGAGTTCGACATTCCACCACTGCGCCAAAGGGGAGACCGGCAAGGGGATAAAAAATGATCAACGCCAAGGGACGGAAGTGTATAACGTGCAACTTGCGTAAACTACTTTAGTCGTCTCATGAGAGGGTTTTAAAAAATCAATGGAAAGAAACGAGAAATCTACGATGTGTCCTCCACCACATAAAAATGGACGGTGTTTCGAATCAAATAACACAGTGCTCAAAATCGAAAAACCAATGGATAAAAAAAAACTGCAATAACCACCACAAATCTTCAAGAATGACGCGGAAATGCATTCTGTGTATACCAACTGCATCCCGTAGGAAAAAGGCTAATTTCTTTCAAGTCTACACATTTGTTCAGTTTCGTCATGGATCTAGTTCCTTTCGTGGATTGCTGCAATTGGCTCTCGCAAGACCTATGCGGAAGTGGAAGCTCCCGGTTTCCTAGGCTGTACGGCAAGGGTCCTATGCGAACATGTCCCGAAGAAAGCGTAACGCAAAAGTGATATACGCAATTTCCCCTGTTGAAAACCTGAACTAGTGTATAAATTCGCACCAATTCAATTTTCCCGCTAAATGCAGCTGGGAAAAGCTTCTCACAGGATTTCGAGCATGTCTCCTCAAAATCATCGAGTTATTATAACGTACGCAGGAGGTTCAACTGGCGCTAGTGTTTATGCGACTTCCTGGATGCGAAATGAAGCAGACAGCAGCCAGTGTACTTTTGAGGTACTCCTGTGCACTCCTGTGAGAAAGCTCACGTGCATTTTATTTTTCGCCGGAGAATAACAGGATTAACCATTGTTAATTGAGTCGTAGTTAGTAGCAGGTAACTTTATAAAGATGATAAAATTGTAGTTGTTTTAGTTGGAGTTATTTTTTGTATTCATCAGTGGACGATGTCCAACTTCGCTATAGTTCAAGCCCAAACCTCTGTTCCATAGCAGGTATGCAAAGAGGAGCGACGATTATAAGCAAAATAGCAATCGAAAGGAATATAGAGTGTGTTCGAACTTCTCCAGCCTTCCGGTGGCGCCAATATATTGCTAGTATGCCAGTCCTGACATTATATGAAAATGACCCCGTCGAGTGTCTTTAAGATTACGAGCGGTTAAAAACATTCAAAACGTAAAGAATACAGTACGTAATCCATGAAAGGTATTTTTCTTCTTTCTTTTTCTATGCCGGGCAATTTTTATCGGGAACATGTGCTCTGACTTCGAGCTATTTTCAAAATATTGTAATCTTGCGGATGATGCTTTGAACGCAGAACAAGCATCTTCGTACATATGCATCCGCAGAGAGAATAAAGACATTCTTTTTTATCGCTCGCAAGTCGGACTATATTACTTCGCCTTCACTTTATGTTGATCGTCTACATTCACGTGGAGTTACTGATCCAGTGTTGCTCCGTAGGTATTGCCCGTCTCTCTTTGTTTTTAGAGCGCAGCTCTTAGGCGCCCGTTTCCGGCTTGAGCGGCGTCGCCGTCGCCGTCGCCGTCGCCGTCGGCGTCGGCGTAACCGCCCGAGGTCACGTGACCCCAGGTCACGTGACCCCCAGGTCACGTGACCCCCCAGGTCACGTGACCCCCCCGAGGTCACGTGACCCCCAGGTCACGTGGTCCCCAGGTCACGTGACCCCCGAGGTCACGTGATGATGACGATGACGATGCGGATGCCGATGACGTCATCAGTGACGTGGCCCCCAGGTCACGTGACCCCCTGGTCACGTGACCCCCGAGGTCACGTGATGACGATGACGATGCGGATGCCGATGATGTCATCAGTGACGTCACTGATGATGTCATCGGCATCCATCGTCATCATCCCTGATGACGTCATCAGTGACGTCACTGATGACGTCATCGGCATCCGCATCGTCATCGTCATCATCATTGATGACGTCATCAGTGACGTCACGTTACCCCCCCTCCCCCCCGAGGTCACTTGCCCCCCCCGTACCCCTTCCCTCCTCCTCCTCAAGAGCTGCGCTCTAATTCGGCGTTACAGGGAGTTGTAAACGGCTTTCACTTTTTCCGATGTCCTTCGTTCGTTTGATACGTAACACCCCCACGCTAAAAAGCGACAAAACCGTGTTCGCGCTAACAGTGTCCGACAGTACACACAAACGCTTGTATGAAGTTGCATTAGCATCGTGTTTAATGTAATTAATCTTAAAGAAAAACAACGTAACCGATCAATATTCTTCTTTACAACATTGAGAAATGTTCGAAGTTATCTCCTAGTACGTACGAATCACTCGTGATATTTGCTCTCAAGCACAGGAAGGAAATGCACACCCTTTTTCCTATAGAAATGCATTACAGGAAATCAGTTGCAGACTGGTTCCTCTGCGCCTCAATTCGCAACGGCACACTAGCGCCAGCTGAACCTCTAGCGTACATTATAACAACAGTAGGATCAAAATAAAGCAAAGATGACTAAAGTCGTGTGCTGTCTGTGGTTGTGAACTCTTGTCGCCTGCGTTTACTGCGCTCTCTATCCAATACCCCCCCCTATACACGCACACACGTCACCGGATGGATAGATGGATGTTAATGGCTATATCCTTTGTAACGGGCGGTAGCTTGCGCCACCTAGCCTAAGTCTAAAAAGGACCACCCTGGTAGGCTACCCTTGGTTCATCCTTAGCGGATGCACCCAGGGTGGCCTAATGCGCGGTAGCGCCAGCGCCAGAGCGTCTCGCATGCGTTTCACAACGACAACGACGCTCTAGCACGCGGCAACGCTGAGACGAATGCGTCCGCCGCCTTGCTGGCGGCTCTGGTCGATCTTCAGCGTGTATTTCCACTTGGATCGGGCCGGTGGATCAACTAACGATCACGTCATTCGCACGCCCCGGTCTTCTAGTCGGCTTTGGTCTTTCTCCATCACGTCGAATGTTTGCCAGGCCCAGTTTGCTACTTTAGTGCGGAGGAGAAATTCCCAGTGTAACTCAAAACGCCCTGCTCAGTTTCTCTCCCGAATTTGTACGTAGGATTGAGTACATTTACATTTTCCTAATGCATCAAAAATTCCCTAAGCAAACCACTTGTGTGAACTCATACGCGCTCAATGAACGAAATAGCGCGAAAAAGAATAAAAAGAATAAGATTATTTGTAACATACACTTTTTTTTCGAACTGCAATAACTAATTGCTTAAAGCTTAGAGTTAATATTACGTCCACTAGTGGTCCAGCTGGCGATAGTGTGCAGTTTTGAACTAAAGCAGGCATACAGCAATCTGCAGTCAAAAATAGACCACTGCTAATGCATTTTTAGGGGGAAACTTCGGTGCATTTTCCTTCTGCACTTGCCTAGAAGAAGTATTACGATGATTCCTTACGTAATAAATTGCTGGGTACATTTCTCGGTCACGTAGACGAATCCCGAAGCGCCACCACACTGGAGTGGCGTAACAGAGATGAGTTGGTGTATAATATCTGAAAAGTTATACTTAGTACACAATACATAGTCCGCCGGGGACCGTGGGCAGTCAGTCATACTTCATCATGAATGCTTATTCCACAGACGAACATGTGCGGGAAGTCATATATAGTCCTGCATAGCTTAGTATGCAAATGAACATTCCCGGTAATTCATACTTAGTGCAGGGTACAGTCCGCAGGTAACCGTAGGAGCCAGTTAAGCTCAGTCCACAGAAGATCGAAGGCGGCGAGTCTTAATTAGTGCAGCATACTTGGTCCACCGGCGACCTTTGGCGGAAAGTCATAAGTAGTACAGCATTCTTAGTCGGCAGGTGGCCGGTGGCCGTGATTCATACTTAGTCCAAGGTGCTTAGACCTAGTCCAGGGTGCTAGACTTAGTTCAGCATATATTTTGCCGCAGCGTAGTGTCGCTTGCGAGTTATACTTAGTCCAGCACCCTTAGTCCGCAGAGAACTGTTGGTGGTGAGCCACACACCGTTTAGAATACTTAACACACAGGCGACTGTCGGCGGGAAGTCATACTTAGTCCAGCATACTTTGTCTGCAAGCGACCGCTGGTGGTGATTCATAGTTAGTAGAGGGTACTTAGTCCGCTGGCACCCGACAGAGACGAGTTAAGCCTGGTTCAGACAGTTGCGTTTGACTGCGTTTGACTGCGTTGCGGCGGCGAAAACCAGGACATCCTGCTGCTTATATCGCGTGCCAAGATGATTCCTTGAATTTGATTCCACGCTTCATACGAAGCACAGATGTGCCGGTGACTCGCTTTCCGTACTCGACGCAACGCAGTCAAACGCATTCAAACGCAAGTGTCTGAACCGGCCTTTATACTTAAAGCTGAACTCCATGGGACCAATTTTGCGACGAATAACTGGCGAACGCCGCCCGACGGCACGCTCGCTTTGCGCGCGACGCAGCAGCCACTGTGTTTATTCCACGCGCAGAGCAAAAGCCGCCGGGCAAAATTCGTCGGTTATTCGCAGCATATTCGTCCCATGGAGTTCAGCCTTTATGGTGAATTCCGCTCGCAGATCTCGAGCGCTCCAAAAGCGCTCCATTTGGAGCGCGCATATTCCGCTCGCAGATCTGGCTCGAGCTGGTCATCTTCCGCTCGCAGATCTCTAGCAGCGCCCGCTCCACGGAGCGCCCCAAACCCCGCCGAACTTGCTCTGCGGGATTTCACAGATCTCTCCGGAAATACGGGAAGTACAGAGCGCTCTACGTCATTTCCTGGGCAGTGCGCATGCGCGGCGCGGCGAAGTTGGCGGGTCGGCGGGGCCACGGTCGGGTCGTCGAGTTGGATCTGTTCGGGTGCGTCGGTTGTTTACGCGGGATTGTGACGGCTCGAACGCTTCTACCTCGCGTAGATCAGGGATACAAAGCCGGGACTGTGGAGCGTGGTAAATCGTAAGCGCTGACATCTGTGATCGTGAGAGGAAGAACGAGAAAAAGAACGACAGAAAAGCCGGAGGCAGACGCAAGGTTAGGCCTGTTCATTCTGCAGCCAATGATTGTTTACCTTTCTACACTGCATTCCGCCGGCGTTTTCCCGTGCAATAAAGCAGGAAGAGATTAGTGAACGACCGTGCAAGTGATAGTTTGTTATTTCTGTGTTTATTAAAGTCGTACCCGAAATCTGAACTCCACCGCTGGCAATCGCTGTCCGTGCCCCGCCGCTTCGAGGCGGCCGAAAGGTATGTGACGGTGCCGAACGCGGACGTCTTCGTTATTTGCGACATGGGCGCCGTGGTGTACGTATAATTTCGCCCGGCCTGTGTCGCGTGTTATTTCTGCGTCGGAAAGATCAGTCGGCTGAGGCGTTGGTGGGCTTGTCAAGTTCGAGCAGCGGCCATTTTGAACGGCGGAAGGGGAAGCGGTGGGGAGGGGTGTGGGGGAGGCCGCTCCAAAAATGCGAGTTTATCTTCCCCTCGTCGATTTGGAGCGGGTCCCACGGAGCGGAATTTCGCCTCCCTCGCGGATTTTGGAAAGCGCTCCGGATCTACGAGTGGAATTCACCATTAGTCTCAGGCACGTAGCCAGGAGTTTGTTTCGGGGAGCCAGCCCGTGACAAAATGCTGTATGAGGGGAGGGGGAGGAGACCCCAGCAAAACGGCAGATTTCGGGGGAGGGGGGGCCCATGCCCCCCCCTCCCCACTGGCTACGTGCCTGCTTAGTCTAGTATACTTTGTCCGCAGAAGACCTTCCGCTTCAAGCCATACTGAGTCCACCGGTGACTCTCGGCGGAAAGTTATCCTTAGTTCAGCAGACTGATACCGCAAGTGACCATTGGCGGCGATTTCTACTTGGTTCAACGTACATAGCACGCAGGCGCGACTGCCAGATGTGACCTAATCTTGGTCCAGCATACTTACTTTGGAGGTAATCGTTGTTCACGGTTCATACTATAATCAAAGGCAGCCGTCGTAGGCGTGTTATATTTATTCCAACACGTACACTTCGTCTGGAGACTAGTACATTCAGCAGCGATGCATACTTAGTCAAGCAAACTTTGCTCGCAGACAGTAGTTCGTGGCGATTCATACATTGTCCAGGATACTTAGCTCGCAGTCGACAGTTCGCGGAAACAAAAACTTCGTTCAGCATACTTGGTCCGAATGCGACCGTCGGTGGCTAATCACAAATAGTACATTGCGCTTAGTGCGCAGTCGATCGTCGGCGGCGAGTCAGACTTAGTCAAAAATGATTATACTTAAATGCTACCACAGCAGGCATATCAAGGACATATCAAGCTGTTCTAAAAGCGCATTGTCACGGCGCTTGTTTTCTGTGAGTTTTCTATCACCAAACAAAATTATCCGACAAGAAAAAAAAATATGTAAAATCATGGCGTCTCCATTTTGACTTATGGGTTTAGTCGGTGATGATACCAAACCGGGGGGGGGGGTTAGAAATACGACTCGAGCGCCATGACGATTGATTTCTGGCAAGAATATAATAGCTCCACGTCTGTCGTCGGAGACAGTCGTGTGTTCGGGAAGCTCCGTGAAAATGGACACCAACGGAGCGGCGTCGTCAGCTGAGGCGAGCCCGCTTGCATCAACCAACGAGGGATCCTACAGGATGTTACTGCCGCCTCTGCCAACGGGTGAGCACGTCTCCAACACGGTATTTCTTCACTGTGATCCCAGTGCCAGGCCCTACCGCATCGATGATTTTGAAGAGGTTCTACGGAATGCTGGGGGGAAGGAGAGTGTCGCTGCCATTGGCGCTTTCCGCTACAACCATGTATGGCTACTCACCCTGAAAAGCGCAGAAGCAAAATAAGAAATATCACGCAAGGGAAGTCTAACAATCAAAGGAAAAAAGTGCGTGGTCATCGACTCAAACCGCAGTGAAAAGGAAATCCGGGTGCATTGGCTGCCACCATTCATCCCCGACGAGGAAGTTAACAAGGCTTTTGCATCTTTCGGAGAGGTGAAGGACATTACCAGGGAGAAGTGGAGGAAGGCTGGATACGAAGATTTTGAATCGACGACAAGGTGTGTGCGTCTGCGTCTGCATGAGGGGGTGTCAGTCGGCGACATCCCACTTCAGCTCTGTATCCTGAGCGTGAACGTTTTGGTGTCTGTGCCCGGCCGGCCGCCAACTTGCCTCCGCTGCGGGCGGGTTGGACACAGGGCCGGATTAAGGTACGGGCTAAGGGGCTGCAGCCCAGGGCCCCAGGCTGCCAAGGGGCCCCGTGCTGGCCTCTGGAAATATGAAAGAAAAAAAAAAGAAAAAGAAGGCTAGTCGGTTTCAGTTTAAAACAGCTCAAACCTAAAGGAGGATCACATGAGCCTCTGGGCCCTGGCTTTCTAGTCACTAGTCTTGCCAAAAAGTTGCCTTCTCTAGACAAGCTGGTGTTCGTGAACTTGTTGTAAAAGACTGTGCTAGAGTAACAAAATGTTAGCGTTGCCTCCCACCCTTCTTGTGGAAGGGAGCAAAGCTGTCGATGCTGGCGGTCCCGTTTAAAGTATTTTCTAATTGAAGCCAGGCGGTTGGACGGCCACGGGATTCTCTATTGTACTGGGGCCCCGATGAATTTTGGGGAGAATGGTAGCTTAGAAGGCAAGCAAAAAAAAGTGTTGCAGAAGGCTACACGAGCAACATACATGCTACACATTATTCTTTTTTTTTCTTGTCTTTAGCGTAGTTCCACATGGAAATTTTCCTCCGAAACGATAAGTTTCAAAACAAGCAAAGAAATATCGGTGAACCTCCCGAAGCCATCCTTTCTAACCACTAACAGGCGTGTCAAGGAGCCGGCTCTTGAGATGTCACCCAAAAGTTTTCGAGAGGCAGCAACTACAAGAAACTGCTCTGGAGTCTGTGTCTGATCTCAGTGATCTGCCAGTGAGAGACAACACTTTTCCTGCCTCTGAGGTATGACCTATTATTTTTAGCTTAAAGTAATACGTCCAAATGGATAAAAAAAAGTTTTTAATTAGTCGGCAGAGACACGTACTGTATAATGTGAGGACTGTAAGGGACCGGTGCCACGTCAGGCTTTTTTAGCCTTTTGCACCGGCCCTTCTTTCGGGCTCTGCCAGAGGAAAAACAAAAGAAAGAAAGAAAAGAAGTAAAGTTGTAGACTTGGTCACAACACAAGTTCATAGGAACGCGGAGTCATTATTTTCAACTTTTCAACGGATGTTTACGAGGCCCTGCTCAACATGCGCGACACTTATTTATAATTTTCCCTAATCGTTCATTGCTTTGCGTTTTGTACATCTTAGTGAGTGATTGGCTATTTCCGAAACAGCCTCTAATCCAGTGGCGGTCCTAAGGGGGGGGCGAAGGGGCGACCGCCCGCCCCCTCCAAATCGATCGCTTTTTATAATATTTTTTTTATTTTACAGGCAATATTTTTTTTATTTTACAGCCTATATTGCGAGCAAAGGTTTACATGTTGCGCATTTCCGACTTGCAAGAGTGGGACTAATAAAAAACAAATCTTTATTCACAAAAAAGTGTGATGTCTCTTTTTTTGTTATTTAAGCAGCAATTTCGCCCCCCCCCCCCCTAAAACCAATGTCTGGGACCGCCACTGCTCTAATCCACAACCGCATCTGCTTCATTTCCACCCAGTGAAACCTTAATTTCCTAATCATCGAATCTACAGATACAAAAACCTGCCGAGATATATCATAAAATGAACGATATTTGTATTTTATAAGTTGGTGAAACATACATCGTCGTCATGGTCGTTACAACTACCACTATTGTCATCATTGTCAGCATATCACCACCATTAGGGGCCTCTTGAACAGCCTTAGCCCAGGGCCCCAAAATTCCTTAATCCAGCCCTGGTTGGACATATGCGAAGGCAATGTGCGACACCATGGTGCTCCAGATGCCGTTGTTTCGGGCACAATGCCGAGGCGTGTGTGCCCACCTACGCAAGCATGGCTCGAGTGACTGGCGCTGCGACCATGGGAACCGCTGAGCTGGGCGCCACTATGGATGAGCTGGAGATGATTGAAGCCAGTCCCTCGAGGCAGGTACTGGCTGAAAAACATCCGACCCCCGGAAAGGAGCTGAGGACGGACATCGCGGAAACTCCGATAGACAATCCGTTCGCCGTGCTGGGCGCGCTGTCGACGAGCGCCGAGGAGGAAAATTGCAGTGTGGAAGACGGCCACTCCGTGGGCAAAGACCACCGGAGGACGGGAAAGCCTGTTGATGCAGGGACCGACGCCGGAGGGGACGACGCAACTGGCAGCGCAAGTGGGATTAGGCACCACGGAGAGGTCGACGAGGAGGACAACAAAGAGAGCTGGCAGAGGGGGCAAAAGGAAGGACGACTAGAAAAAACCGGAAACTTGACGGCCTCCACCCCACCCGCCACCCTCACCGACCTTGGCCGACCCCGTGACCGCTCCACGCGTTCGCCAGAATGTTCCCTCAGGGGGGCTTCTTCTGCCACCGACCTCTGACTTCCCTACTCGTGCCTTACAATTATGGACCTTACCAAAATAGCAGTCATTACAGACACCGCGAGTGGGGCCATCTCTGTTGACGGGGTAAGCATAAGGTGCCCCTGCTAGCTGTGTTTCAGGATTACCTTATTATCGGGGGTAAATTTTTTTCACCTGTTTTTCATGTTTTATAACAACAACAATGCTTATTTCCTGCCCAATGAGGTGGGGAAACTGTATACGAACCGCTCAGGTGCGCCCTTTAGTTTTTTTCCATTTAAACGCACAATCCATTCGAAATAAGCATGATGAACTAAGCATCCTTTTAGAAGGTTTCAATTTTCTCTTTGATGTAATTATGTTGACTGAAACGTGGGCTGATGCGAAAACTGATGTTCCGACTTTAGAATTATACAAAACGTACTCCGTAAACCGCTCTTCACAGCGAGGAGGCGGTGTTTGTATGTATGTAAAAACTAATCTCAACTGCACCGAAATTAGCGACTTCACGACAGTGCAACGCGATTATGAAGTTTTAACGGTCAAACATTCGAAGTGCGTGTACTGCGTGATATATCGCCCTCCGAATGGTGATATTTCTTGTTTCCTAGAGTTCATTGCCAATTTTTTTTGTGTTTATTGGTGAAAATAATCTCACTTTGTTCTTGGGTGGAGACTTTAATCTCGATATGCTCTCTTCATCACCGAGGCAGCTAGAGTTTTTCTCCTTATATCAGTCGTACGGATACTTTAACCCAATCTCTAAACCCACGCGAATAACTCCTTTGAAAGAAACATTACTTGATTTGTTTCTAACAAATGCCGACGAATCTCACGTGTCCGGAGGTGTCATTGGAACCACGATAAGTGACCACCTGCCAATTTATATGCTTGTCGACTCGAAGGTCGGGATACAGAAGGATGGAGATGACTGCCCAGTTTATTATCGAAATATCACTGCAGAAAATCTAGATGCATTTGAGGCTGAGATTTGCCGTACTGATTGGAGCATGGTGTGGTCCAGTGTTTCAGCTGACGAGGCATATGATTACTTTATTGACATTTTTACAAAGATATATGAAAAGAGTTTCCCGTACAAAAAACAACTTGCCCACAGGAAGGCTCGGAAGCCTTGGGTGACAAAGGAGATAATTAAAATGATGAGTAAAAAAGACGCTCTCTACAACAAATTCATTAAATCCAGAAAACCAGGTGTGCTGGCGTTATTTAAAAAGCAGCGAAATGCTGTGACAAGTGCTTTACGTAAGGCTAAGCGTACGTATTTTTATGCTGCGTTTGAAAATGAGCGACGAATAGATATTATATGGAAGAAGCTTAACTCATTTCTGCGGCGTGGCCCTTTCGAATCTACAGCCATGAAGCTTAACATCGGGGGGGAGACGAGAGGTGGTTTGGCGTTGGCCGAAATATTTAATGACTATTTCGTAAACATTGTAAGGAATGGTAACGATGCCGATGAATTTTCATTTGTGAAAGGTGTCTCTGACACACTTTTTCTTGCCCCCACCGACGCGGAGGAAGTGGCATCAGTTTTTATGAACCTTGGAAATAGCAAAAGTACTGACATAGATGGTGTTCAAATCAAACCTCTGAAACATGTAATTAAATCAATTGCTCCTCTTTTAACACATATTTTTAATTTGGCACTTCAAAATGGCCATTTTCCAAAAAAGATGCAAGTTGCAAAGGTTACGGTTATTTTCAAGTCTGGGGATAAAAACCACCTGGGAAATTATAGACCTGTTTCTGTGCTCCCAGTGTTTTCAAAGGGGCTAGAGAAAATAATACATGCCAGATTATACAACTTCTGCGAAAAACACTCTATCCTAACATCTTGCCAGTTTGGTTTTAGGAAGGGGCATTCGACGGAACTCGCGCTATTAAAACAGAAGGAACTAATTTTAAACAACATCGAAAGAAAATTGATTACCTTGGGGGTCTTCATTGATTTTTTTTCAGTCATAGGCCGTTTCAAAATTCATATCGCATATAGTGCAGGAATTGCCCAATGATGATCGAGAGTTTTCCATTGTATTACATTAGCAAGTTTTCAAAAAATCTTCATAGTTCCAAATTGTTAGTACGGCATTTCTCGCGTTGACTTGATGATTTGGAGCAGTGTGGATATCTTCGTCGTTTCTTCCAGTGTTATTTGTGATTATGCCTTGATCGGGACCTTCGATCTGCAAAAATGCCCGTAAATGCACATAGCAGTCGTGCTCCATGTTGACGCTCGATTGACAGTGGTGCCGCCGCGCGCGGAGGGGTCAGCTGCAGCTCTGCGGCCGAGGCCAGGCGGGCCGGTGATGTACCTCCGATCCTCCTTCGTCAACGTTCGACGCCACCAAGCTAGATAGCACTAGGCGTCCATTGATAATTTGATTATTTCGAAAAAAGGAAGGGCCACGGTCACGGACTTCGATATCGTTTATTCTTTACGATGTTGACGCGTTTATTGTTTCATTCTGCTTCCTGTTTTCAAAGTGCTCTTTCATCTTCACTTCGAAAAGTGATGCTTTCGAACGTTTTGAATTGTTGCTAGGTGGGCATTGAGCGTTGCTAGAATTAAGGGTAAAGTTTCAGAGGGTCAGCTGGCAAATTTCTCCAAGTGTGTGTAGCGTCGTTCTCTTGGAGATGGTGACGCTGCGTGGGGACCCTGTCGAATTTCAGTCTTCGCTCTAGCGCATGCCGCTAGTCAATCTTTTCGTTGCACTTCATGCTCCATCTGCATTTTCTTGTTTGTCTACGTTCATCGACTAAGCCTTTATATTCAGTCTGTCGTTTCAATCGGCACATGGTCAATCCGGGCAATAGCAATATAGCACGGTAGGCCCAAACTCTGTCAAGAAAGTGCAATGATGCGGAAAGATGACACAAACACAGCGCTTACAGCGGCGACAAATAGGCATCGCTTTTGCCTGTTGCAAACGACGACATATATCATATTACCGGCATACAAGCCTATTAAACTTTGATGATGAACAGGAATGCACAGTATTATTCCGGCGAAGTACCAGATGAAATCCAAGAAAATTTGAGATTAATTTATTTTGGCATTGAACAAAATTAAATCATTTACATCCATCGGCAGAAGAACAGATTTCCACTTGCGTAATGTTACGTTGCAAAAACTGGTGCAACATGTTAGTATAGCAATTTGCTCGTATAGGCAGCACGGGTACACCGTAAGTGTCCGTCTCTAAGCCGGAACAGATCTTGACAACAGTTACCGCAGCATATAGGGAGCATAATTTGTGTTGCATAAGCTCGTGCTCAAAATCTGTCCCTCCCGATGCGTCTGCACTATTTAATTGATCTGCGATTAAATGGTTCTTAGTGCTGCCGCAGCTCAGTATTTATAGCTATTATTGCGCCGAACTTGTTTCCTGCTATAAATTCAGTCTGAAAAACATTGACAGAAATGTTTTAAGCATTTAACTTGCAACTAAAATCCATGTTCATTTCCACATTTTTTTTTTCAAGGGCACAACAATATTATATAGTTGCACTACATACTGTTTGAATCGTACTGAGAAAGTGTATCCGCTCAGATTATGCCTGAATTTATAATATCCTATAGGGCATGGAAACAATTTAGATCTTCATTTGTTCAGTTAGAAACTACGTTGCGTGATTCTTACAATTACAGGTTCCCGCTGGCCAAAAACAAATTTAAATCGAAATAAACGTTTCGGTATTACCTTATTTGCGGGAGGCCGATGTAGTTATGACGTTGAATGCTCCTCCCGCCTGTTCCGCCACGACAGCGCAAATGCAGAGCACCGGGCATTAATATGCTTCCGCAACAGCCATTACTGTTCTGTAGAGTTGATCTGCGATATCTTCTGCCATAATCTCTCCTTTCTCTTCCCCACTTCGCTGCGCTGTGGACAACGCGCCATATATGGCGCAATCTGTGACTGTCGAAAATAATGTGCTGGCAAATCAGATCTGAACGTCATCGTTCCGTGCTTGAATGCCGCATATAACGAGTTCAGCGAGTTTGGCCATTCGAACTACGGATATCGTGGTGACGGATGTTTGCAGATCGTCGTTTGTATGATGCAAGCAGTGTGAGCCCGCCATACGAATTGCAGGTCTGCCATTGTACTCGCAGCCTACCTTCGGTTCTATTTCGCGTTGCGAAATCCAAATTGACATTGCACCGAAAGTTCAAGAGAAATGCTGCACGGGAGAATAACTTATGAGCAAGCAAGTGCCATTAAATAAGTCTCCGCTTCAGAGTACCGACATTACTATCTGTGTTTAAAATACATTGCCAGTCTAAGTTTATCTAAAATCACAGTAAACGCATTCCGTCCTCCACAGCGTTAAAATATTCGCGAGAGCAAAGACAGATACCGAATCTAATACTGAGGAGCTCGCAGAATATCATGATTTATCGGCGTGGTAGAATTTCACAGCATCCAAGAGGGCGGCGCCCGTCAATACGTTGATACTTAGCGGCTTATCTAGTGGCTCTGGGGCAGTTATCCTTAAGGCGTGCTACATAGGCGATTGTCACGTACTGTTTGTGCATGCTCGTAACTATATTCTGTTGCCGGCCGGATTGAGATATGCGCTTGCTTTCTTGTGGCCTTTCTATGATATTCCTATGTTTAAAGTGGCACAGGTGCAGGCTAGGAGGCCAGCGGCTGGGTTGAGGCCAGCGCTAGGCAGTAGGATAAAATTACTGCGCCTGGGATGTAGCTATGCCTGCAACAATGGTATGCGAGCTTGAGCGCTGATCAAATTTGTGCACATGCGTTTCTTTATTTAGGTCGCGAGAGAAAGTTGTCAATGAGTGTATTCAGTTGGAGCTGTCAAACATGAGCGAACGTGTAAATCAGTTTGAAAACTATTGCGGAGAATGTTATGACCTATTATTGGCGTTGTGTTATAGTCGGTAACATGGGCGTAATATTGTAAGATACTCGGTAATTTATTCGGCGAACTTTATCTGCGCGTGAATTTTAAGAAAAGCGTAGTGATATAAGGGTCGATTATTTAAAGCGTATTAATGATGCGAAATAAGGTTTTACGAGCATTCTATTGTTTATTCATTTCATTACCTTTAAAACAATGATCTTCTTAAATGATTCAGAAGTGAAAGAGAGCAATTTACACACACACACCATAGATAAATCCTTGTTAGCAACAGTTAGTCCTTTGAACCTTTCACGTGGTGCTCTTAGGCATTTATCGCAAGGAATCTGAGGAAAGACACGCAAGAAGTGTTCTGACAGTGCAAATTTCGACACAACATTGACCACTGGGTCATGCTGAATGATTCTTTTGAGCAGCAGGGCTAAGTAGGTGGAATAACGAAAAGTGTAGGCGCCAGCACCTTTAGAAGGATTTACTACGTTTTCCTGTTAGAAAAGGCTGTATTATTGCGCGAAACTTGTTCGACGCACGACACGGTCGGACTGATTCGTGTTTTTTCCTGACAGGTTAATTGAAGTCATGGCAGTTTGAAGACACCAGCCTGTACCACTATACAAAGGGGATGGCCCGCTTTGCGCCCGGCAATTTGATAAGCCAAATCGATTTTAGCTAGCGGCCAAATGCACTACGTTCCTAAGGGATTCTGTCGCAGCAGTATAACCTGCTTACTGTCTTACACTACTGATAATCTCAAAACAAGAAATAATTTCTATTTTAAAATGGAATCTAAAAGTAAAAAAAAATAAAAAAGATCTAGAGTAACGATTTAAAAGCATGCTAAATAAGAGAGCGCTTTTACCTTTCAGCACGTGCACAGTTGCACTGTATTTTCCGGTGCCTGTCATTGAAGAAGTGCTTCAATTCCAGCATTGAATCAGAAACTTCTTCCTCGAATCGTTGTACAGGTTCTTTGTTCAATGTCTCAGCAGGGGAGCTCAACAAGTTTTGAACAAATAGAGCCCACTACTGTCGAGAATGGGAATAAAAGCAAAGAGGAGAGGATGATACTAGTGGGAAGATGTTGAGGGGAAGAAAGGGATGGTGAGGAAAGCTCACCCGCTCCCCCCCCCCTCAAAAAAGAAAAGAAAAAGAAATTGAACCATTTTTACAAGCAAAAAAAAAGAATTGATTCTTCTATTTTTTTGCAAAAGCATGGCTGCGTGAGTTTGTGATGTATCAAAATTTCATCCTCCCAGCTCGTTTTTAATTCGTTCCATTGAAAAATCTTTACGTGTTGAGCAGGAAGGCATGCTTTAGATATAATTCGTGTTAAGATTCAGCAGCAAATACTGCGCGACAAGATTTGTCGGGGACAATTTATTTATCTGCGGAGAGGTTCTGCGGTTACAGACGTTAAAAATCTCGATGTATTTTTATTTGCTTTTCCAAGCATTTACAAGTTCGTTGTAGCTATGCTGGCTTCAAGAAAATCTGAATCTGTTCCAGATGATCTTTCAAAATTTAATATTAAATCAATTTATCATGTCAGTATGTCCTTTATTAGAGAGTAACCTATGAATAAAGTTTTAATAAATTCTGCAGGGGAAACTGGGACCATAAACTGCTGAGTTAACAAGCGCTTTGGTGGTTCGAGATGATGACAGCACACCATGATTTTTTGTTGTAGTTCTCCAGAGCGAGGGACCTTGAGTTAGGCAATGGTCCATTGTCTTCATCTCGAAGAATGCATTTTCACTAGTAAGGCATACAGCAGCTTACGGAAGAGTTCTATTATTAACGATATCACGCCTGATCGAAAAAGACCATTCATATTTGCTGGTCCACTAAACTTGATGGCCTATCAGACCTCGAACCATCACATTTTTGGCGGCTCATCATATTTGATAACACACCTTATTAGACAGACCATATTGAGGAACTGGACAGGCTTATTTGATGGTGTCTAACATGACATTATTCTTGATGGTGGCTGATGGACATTAAAGGCTTCTGTTGTAACTCAGAGACATTCGAAACGTTTTGTGGTGACTGATGCATCTTCGAAACGTTTTGATGTTGCCACGTGAGACCATCAGGATATTTCTGATAGACCATTGCGAACGCAAAAAAGGCTGATGGTTTATGAGTCCTTTTTCATGGTGGAACCCGGCTATATTCGGGTTCCGCAGGCGGAGAGGAGGCGCACATACTGCGCATGCGTGAATATATCTCGGTTGAGTGGTGCGCTTGATAGCAGGGTACTAACTTGCACAATCTGCTTCAACAATTTTCCTAGAAGGCAATCTAGGTAGACTAGACAAGTAGAACCATAGTTTTGAATTGTGTTATTGTCCACAGAAACAATTGATGATTTCTGTATGTCAAGTAGATGTGGCAGAGCTTTGTCGGCACGCTTTGATAGAAAATACAATTTACTAGGTGGTGTGTACTGTGAACTAAATGTTTGCGAGATAAAACATTTAAAGGTGAATCCGAACCTGAGGCTTACCGCATTGAGACTCACGACATGTTCCAAATATGACGATGGGGACAGAGTGTTAGCCATTTAGCATCGATGTAAGACATGCGTCGTGGCGTCTCAAAAGTGAAGCGAGTATTGCATTTCACACGAATTTTTGCAGTTTAATAATCCAACGTTCGATCATTTCTACCAGAAATAACATGCCATACCAAGATTAAACCTAATGCATTGTAGTTTCCACGGGGATTGGGTAGCGTACTCACGCTTCGATGTTCTTTATTTTCAATGGGCCAGACTTGAGAGTAATCCGTGGCAACGGACACAAAACTTTTTAAGTAATTTTGTAATTGAAGTTGCAGCTTTTACGGAAGTAATTTGTAATGTAGTTTTGTTACAAATTATTTATAACAGATTACTTTAGTTACTGGTTACTTTCAACATGAACATATTACAGAAATTAAAAGTAATATGAGCAGTAGTAATTTCAGCAGCATAAGTATAGGCATACTAACAAAATTGTAGTAACATCGGGAGAATGCACAGAAAAGTTTAAACCGACAAAAAAAAATTTACGACCGGTCATTATCACTAGAAAATGTGTAAGGGGTATATGTTTTACTAACGTCTTAACTTCTGGTTAGCTGGTTCGAAATGGAGAGTCCCCGTTCGGGATATTAGAATGTGCGGAATTTTATTGTCGCGTAATGCCACCTTGCTGTATTTGGAGGGTTGTGTTTGTCCTTCCGGAATATTAGCATATATAAATATAGTCCCAAAAAACAAGGACCAAGAGCATAACGCTGAATAGGCGCCAAGGTTCATTTCCCTGGCGAAGGCAGGGGCTCCTATAATACGCACGCTAGTCTGCAGCATTCCAGGGACACTACGCCGTGTTGCGACGGCGGGTGTTTCTCGCTGTCTTGTCAGCTAACAGGTAAACGGAGTGCATTTACATTCTTCTCTTATATATAATATTATTTCGCAGACTAAATGTGGGCAGAAGGAAAGAGTGTTGCGCACGCTCTTTTTGAAAATCATCGTTTTATCGTTTTCTGATGAGTGTATGGAAAAGTAATCGCATAATTTGCAATGTAACGGTTATAACTGTTTATTTTCAGCGAAAGTAAATTGCAACGCTAATCCATTTCATTTGAGGTTCCGTAATTCTTGTAATTGTAATCCATTATTTTCAAGTAATCGGCAATAGTCTGTACGGGCAATAGAATAAAGTTGACATTTGGTTTTTCGCAATGGAATCTTTTTTATACTGCCGGCATGTACAAAAATTTCATGCTCGACTAACAGACCATCAAACCATTAGGCCGTCTGATTACGATTGGTGACCATCGTTCAACATTAATAGTGTACAGACAGACCATTCAATTTCCAAAACACGATACTTCAATCAAAAAGCCTGATAGACTATCCGAAATAATCCTTGATTAGGCGAACAGCACAATTTCATTATTTCATTATGTCAACACCAATAATGAGTTCATATCTTCAGATTGTAAACTGTAGTTATTGCTGCTGTTGCCTTTTCTGGAAGTAGTTAACACCTGTATACAGGGAACTTGCCAAGGAGGTATATACGTTATCGCGCCTGAAAACATTTTGGACGAGGGGAGACATGTATAGTTACTCAACAAAGTAATAAGTTAGTTACTGAGTATTGACATCGAAAATAGTAGAGTGAAATTACTCAAATAAAGTAATTGAGAAAATGAAATTAATTACTGTAAAAGTAGCGAATTACTTTTGAAGTTACTTTTATAAGCGTTTTTTTCTGGTAAAGAGTATCTGCTATGAAATTAATTGAATCGGCTTGCTTTTTTTCACGGAAATGCTTTAGTAGTTGGCTCCGCTTAAAAAATTGTTTTGTATTCTTTTGTTTGTTTAGTCAATGATGTTCGCGCATAGCGTCATTTCTACTCGAGGTTTCGGTAATTGCCTGAGCTTGATTATTTAGACAGTGTTTGCTTGTGCAGTGTGGCGTATGGTACATTTAAAGTACTTGAAGTAGTTTACAAAAATTAGAGGTTATGTACTTCAAATTTTTAAAGTAGGCAATAATAAGTGCAATGTACTTGAAGTAATAAAACAACATTTTTCAAGATAGTATTGACCACTTTTAATAATCTATTATGCTCCTTTTTCATTTATACAGTGTTTTTTTATTTTCACTGGTATGCATTGCCCCAGGAGCTGCACGTTTTGTAGGAAATGCAGCAAATATTGTATACGGTCAAATGCCATATATAGTTGTTTTTCCTCCTTTTCGCTGACGAGCTATTTGACACAATCAACTTAAAGGCACTTATTTTCCATCGGCTCTACAGCCGCCATTACTTTCACTCAGGAGGAATGACCAGATGACGTCTGAAGGAGCGCGTTTTACACGATGATAAAATAATTATCTTTTTGTTTCAAGTTTGGGGAATGCAGCTGAAAAATGCGATTTTTGTCTGGAAAATAGAAGTACATATTCAGAAAATTTTACTTCAAGTAGCAAACTTTTCTAAATCAGTAGTGTTTTAAGTTCACTTCCTAACACTGCTTGTTTATTATTTTTTATATAAAAATAATTGGGAATTATTGTATTTTCGAATCTATGAATCTTTTAAGATCTGTAGATTCTGAGTTGAGGAAGGCTGCGCTTTGCAAAAGGTCATCTTGCGTTGTTTTCAGCACGCGATTCTTCGATCAATGTCAGCGGGAGCACCAAGATGAGTTTCAGAGCAGGTGCTGCATTTCGTTGCCTCCTTTGAGTGAGGATGAGTGTGTGCACTTCTCTGGCAAGAGTCAGCGGGAGACTGCGCTTCTCAAAATGGTCATCCTCCTTTGGGGACTATAGGCCGTTTCTTCTGCGTTAAATTTTCAATTTCAAGTAGCAGGGCTGTTGCAGTGTGTGTGTGTGGAGGGGCTACCTTAGGCCGCCTGTGTGTGAATAAGCAGTTCAACCACTAAAATTCTGGAAGTAATTTGTAACTTGAGTAGAAGTTGCTCAAAAAAGTAATTAAAGTAAACTAAAATTAATGAAATGTGTCAACTGAAAGTTACTAAACTACTTGTATAGTTAAACTACAGTAACTTCGAGAGTAGTTGAATATGTCTGTGAAATATATTCTGGTGCCGTTACGGTCGTTTCTAGATATGCAGCGAGAGGCTGAAGTCATATCACGTACAGATATATACGCGCTATCTGCTGCGCAAGTTTTGGCATCTCAAGGGAAGAAACGAGCAAGCTGATATCGCCGGCTGAGCGGCCCGTGGTGACAGTTGATTCTTCTTACCTTGAAGAGGTGATCTTCCTTTCGCGACGCTCCGTCGGGGGCTGATGATGAAACCTAAAATTACCTTTCGTTTACCCAGCGTGGGGCGCGAACGACTTGCCTTCACTTCGATTGCCTGAAGGTCACACGTCATTGGGGCAATGGTACTTGTCGTTACGCTTCGTTATCGCGTGAGTTAACGATGATTGTCAATGCGTCGAACTTTTTTCGAGGCTCAGCGAGCTCGGATTTACCGGTCTACAGTCATTGGTCTCGATCGTTGCCGGAGTCTGGAGTCATATGGGATTAGAGCCACGGTGCTATGCAAGAAACGCTTTTCTGGGTAGGGAATGTTGATCTACGTTGCGGTGAACGTTGGAGGTACCGCTATACCAATGCTCTGATGAAAAATTGTTCCACGCTTTCTAATGTAGTGTTTGAATGTCTACATGTATACGTAGGAAACAGCTTGTAGAGCACACCCCGTCACGCGGTTGCCAATAGGATTTAAGTGTCCGAGGGAAGGGGAGTTCTAGACAAGATGAAATAATCTAGACCAGGCCGGGCTGCCAGGTGATACTATCCCGGCCTCCTCGTTTAATTTGGCCTCACCCCTGGACTATGAGGACAGACAGCTGGATAGCGCCCAAGAAGCGGCTCGCCTTCCCTGCGAAGGCGGCAGTTTGCTGTTCCGACGAACAGGCCTCGATGCCGCACGCCTTCGGGGGTGCTCCATCATCTTCTTGGGGTCACGTCGCACACACGCACCCATATTCGCAGCGTCACCGCTCCAGCCCTGCCTGATTTTAAGTCTGTCGCCCCACACTCTCGTCGCCATTTCAGTGCACTTCTGAAAAAAAAAGTTATATTTGTCCCATATAAGTCAGCACAACCAGTCTCGAAGTGTAAAGGGCGCTGACGTCGCATTAGCATTAACTTTCATGAGCGGCTTTTGATAGTCCTATAACAATTGTAAAAACGTGTCGGCAATGCATCGAAATCGCGAATAAGGAGAGCGCATGGCTTGTTAATACTGAGTTTGTAGATGCAATACTGAAAGGTTTATTGCACTGGCTAGAGTCTAACATATCAGTGAGGAAGCAATCTTCTTGCAGCTCCTTATCTACTAGGTGGTAAGCATCTAGCGAAAACTATGCACCTACTCAAGTTCGCGCGTTTCATTCCAAAAGGATTGCATGTGTTATTGAATACAAAAAGGCAATAGTTTTGTCTCTAGTGTAGAATTCCAGTGTTTTATTTTTGTAGACTTTGACAGTAATAGTTGCTAGCGATAAGCTCCCCCTTCCGCTGTTTGACGCCAGTGCGCTGTAAGCCGAACTATAGCTTTGTGGTGTATTATAAGGGATTAAATTGGGTAAGACGACACCCTTTTGTTTTAGTGGAATTATCGAGAAATGCACTATAAACTAAGCCTGGCGACATCCTCTTCTGGAGCACCATCAGCTAATTTCCGTAGTCCTATCTTTGGAGCTAAAATGTATCGATTTTACCACATGCATGTCGAGCCAAGTAGGTGAAATAGACGTTTATTCAGTTTTGTGTTTTCCCCTACAAAAAACGTTTTTTTTTTTGCAATGTTTATTATAGAACTGGAAAGTTATCCGAATTCTCCTTTATACAAAAAATACTTGCAAACTGGGTTTCAGGTTTCCAGAAGAATCCCAGAAAAAGATTTGCAGTTCTAAAACTCTGATAGGCAGCAGTGGCTCTCGGTGTGCTTTTGGGGAGAACCAGTGGAGGCCTGATCGGAGGATTATTGCTTACGAAATTCATCATCTGGGCGGGTTCTTCCTCTTAGTGACCTGGCCGCCTCGGTAGCTACCAGAGCTTGGACGTACAGGTTAAGGCCGGGTGTTCTTCCCTGCCGTCTTGCGTTGATGGCATCAGCCGATCTGGTGACCTAAAGGGACCCCGGGGCGAACGTGTCACCCAAGGAGGGAAACCGTCCCATATAATCGGGGGTTTCATCTTAGTCAGCCGCTCGACGGCCCTCCGCCACTGCGAGGCGCGAGATACTGTCCGTTGACGATCTGGAGGCAGCGTCTGTTTTCACCGCCTCTGCCGACCATTCATTGAGCTCGCCGCCCCAGCCTTGCCCTCTGCGCCATCCTCGACTTTCAGCGCCACCGTGGCCTGTTCGGCTCTCGGGGCCGACTTCCTTCCTTCGAAGGCGGGACGGCGGGGGCTTAAGGATGCTTCACTATTCTCGGTTTGGACATCAGGACAGTACGCGTCGCAGATCGGGCAAAGTCGGGATAGGCGGATCGGTCGGGGGCTGTGCTCTTGGTACTGTGGTGCCATGCACGGTGGGTGGCGGGCTTCGATTGGCCTCAGCAGGTCTGCCAGCAGATGAACTGTGACCTCCAAGTTGGCAGGAGTAATGCCTTCAGCTGCTTGGTGCATTCCGCCTGTTCTGTCTCGGCGGCATGTTGCATTAGCACCTGTTTCATGGCCAAAGTGACAATGTTAGATGGAGTAGCGTATGTTCCGAAGGGCAGTAAAATTGTTCTGATTTCTCCTGCCTCTGGAAACTTGGTTGATATCAGCCGTTGTAGGGAATTGCCCTAGTCTCCAGACACTCACTTGTCGCTACTGCGTGGTGGCGGGTGGCCCCTCCCGCCGCGATCGGAGGTTGACCATGTTCCAAGTGGAACAGACGAGCCTCTCTACGGGCCTGCAGTTTGGTTCTGTTGACTGGTTCTTACTGTGTGTCTCTTCTGTGACCTGGGAAGCTGTCTGCTGGAACCTAGGATGACCAGGGATTACTGCCTTGCCCTGGTGGGTTTCTGAGTGCAGGAGCGTGCCACGCCGAGCCTCTTCCACTCGCAGTCATTCCAGGGGGTATTCCCCACAGGCAGGCGCGCAAAATTCAGTATTCTGCATCACTTTTTGCTAATTTTCAGCCGAATCGGCTGACTACGTGCTATACTGGAGGCAATTCTGTTCTATTGCTGGCTGCCTCATTCTCGAGGAAATGCACCTGGAAATCGGCGACGCGGCGTGGCCCAGGCTGTTCGTTTATATTGAGCTGAGCTGACTCCGTAGGTAAGATACACGTGCCTTGTAGGAGCCCTTCCTATTTTGGAGCCATGGCGAGCAGCGAGCCCTGCTAGCTGCTAAAGTTGTATTTCTATTTGTCTCCTTGACATTAAATTCTTAGGCATAATGGCTATTTATTTATTTATTTATTCATACTAGCGTTCGAGGTGCTTACAGAGAGTTGCGGTAAAATGTTGGCAAACTTCTGAAGTATGTGGCGTTCTGATGACACGATGGAGGTAGGGAGGTATCTAATCGTTAGATGTTCTAGGAATAAAGAGTCAAATAGATGTCGATATACATGGCGTGCTTATTCGGTGATTGCTAGTGAGGTGATATATTAAAGTAGTTGATCTCTTGTATTGGGTTAGCAATAGATTTTATGAAAGACAAGACGAGTATTTACGGCGTAAGAGACAAATTTCATTGATCAAACACTATACGAGAATAATTAGAAAGATAAATCGGGCTGCTTGATACTGATTCGAGAATGTAATAATGTTACATACCCTGATTCAGTCGCAATGGGTGTATTTCGCAGTTTTGGCCTACCAAGGTTTTATATAATTGCAGTTTGACTGAAAGATTAGCGAATGGAGGGTGGCAGTAAACATGCGATTAGTACAAGATATAGCCGACGTGTATGTTATGAGTTATGGGAATACTGCGATATTTTTTGTTGTTTTTCAAATTGCTATTATTGCTGTATATGGCAGGGGTCAGGTGTTTTTAGAGAAGCCGGGAAGCGCTTTTTACATTTAGTAACGTTGTTTTCATTAGATTCCAGCGCATCAGAGCACTACGTCGAGGTTCCGACTATAGTAGACACCAGAGGTGCCGAACTGGAACCGAACTGAATAAAATCGGAATATGCCGAATCTCAACTGAAATTGCCGCCATTGGAATTGAATTCGAATCCGGAAAAAATATAACGGCAACCGGTCTCAAATCATGGTATATTTTTTTATTACAAATTATGTTTGAGAAAAATTGGCAGCTGCATTTCTATGTAGTGATCAAACTATACCGAATTCGCATTTATAAGAATGTGGGCTTGCGGCACTTTTGTTGGCACTACGACACCGTGCGTGTCACGTGGTCACGTGATGCAATGGTTTCAAGACGCTGTCAGTCAATGCGCGTAGTCGATATCGCGTAATAGTCGTTAAATTTCAGAACGCGAATTTCCAACGCTCTGCCGCCTCTTTCTCACTTACCTTCTGAGCGGCAACGAAGAGAGATATTAAATGATATCGTGCGATACATCAAAACATTTGTGTGCAACATCATTTGAGAATGCTTCCGCCAATCTTTGGACAAAGTCAGCGCGCCAGCGCCGATGCGAGGGTGTAGGCAGTACAGATAGAGGCGGCTGTAGGGAGAGAACATTACGGGAGTGAGCATATAGTTACGCCAATCGGCGCCGTTGCTCGCTTTCATCGTTATCGCCTGCGGTTGTAGAGATACAGTGCGCTTTGTGCGGCATGTCGGCCAGCGATTGCGTTCTGACGCGTAGAAGTCGTTGTTCGTCATCAGCGCAGGGTGTAGTCAGTGCAAGGTGTGGGCATCGTGAGGAGAGATGTTCTTTTGTCAATTTTATACGTATCGGTTGATCATAGCCAGCAGGCCGGGTTCTTTGTCATATCGCCAATGCCAGGCCGCGCAGTCAGATGGAATGTTGCGTACAATACCCTTTATTATCAGTTATTAAAGAAAAAATAGCTGAATTTAATAAATTCACCATGCTTTGCTTACCCCCAGCGCAGAACACTCGGCGTAGCACGGTCACGCCGCCTGCCAGCGGCTGTTTCTTTCCTTTATTTTTTCTGTATCTTCTGCCATTGAGCAGAAATTTTTGTAATGGGTGTTTTTGCAGGCTATTGGAATTGGTTTGCATTTGTTGAGTAAAATCGCTGCATTTACTATTTTACATAAAAAAATAATATCATTGAGAACTGTCTCAGAAAGGTCCCCGAGAATAGAAGCATTGAAAAGACTGAATATTAACCTGACAATAAATTACAAGTGTGTAGATAGTACTGAAAGAAAGATGAAAATTTTTGAGGGGACAGTGATATCGCCTTCGGGTATTCTTCAAGGCCCTATTTTGATGCAAATAAAAGAAATAGAGAATTATTAAGCACAAATGATAGAAATATAATTGGCACTTGCAAGTCCCTCAGAAAAAGCATTCTGGAGGAAGAAAAAAAAAAAGAAGGGCTAAAAAACTTCGGAAAAAGTAGATATGCGATCCTGCAACCTGGTTTGCGAAATAGTTCTACAGAAAGCGCTGAAATAGACGCTCGCGCCGTTCTTCACGACGTTGCACCAAGCAAGAATAATTTTGTTTCTGAATATATACTGTGCACTGAGCCTGAACCTTCTGCTGTGTGCATTTCGCACCTTTCAAGTTTAATTTTCCAGCAAAAAAAGCTTATAAATTTCATTTTTTATCACTACAAACCACGCCAACAGTTCAGTTTTCTGTTGAAATGTGATGTTCTCAACATTAATATTTCCGTTTCTTTGCGTGAGCTGTGACAGAGCTTACATCTGCTTCAGCGTCTGCGTTCTCTGCAGGCAAGGGTCGGGATTACAACGCTTGCTAGTAAAGTGATTTGTCCAGTTGTTTCATTGCAGCGGAAAGCGCCGAAATATAGACATTGAGACGCATATATAAGGCACTTTTCAATTGCAGTTTATTAAACTTCATATTGCTATATAGCCACAAAACTTTGTTTTACCCTATCTGTTAGGCCTGCGTTTCTAAAATTCCAACTCAATTTGTAGATAATATTAGGACTTATATTGTTTCTTTCCTAAATCCTATACCTGTGTATTTTCAAGTGACACTTTGTCTTTGTACCTATTGTCTTGGTGTTTGTTTGTGCAGAAACTGCATCTTGACTTGCATGAAGAACCATGCAAAGGCTTTGGCCATTTTTATTTGCATATTTTTGCCTAAATTAGTGACTGGGAGTCTAGCAACACATTAAGCATAAAATAAACAAGAAATCTAAGTATTTTGAATAGTAATACTTTGCATGAATTTTTTGTTGTTGTACTCCGGTTGTCAGAACCTTAAACGATACGAAGGCCATGCGACTCCTGCTGTTCGACATCGCTATAGTGAAGATGTAAGGCCCCACAATTTGCGGGTAAATTCTAGCAAATATGTGTGAGTCACAAAAATTCCCGACAGAAGGTATTTCTGTTTATTTACAGTTCTTGTTCTGTGGTCATCATTATCCGACGTTCTAGACCAATGTCATTGCTGAACGCTCATGTTTGCATTGAAGGCATTTGGTTTTCTTTCAATTTTGCAATGCTTTTGCTGAAATGAAGTATAAGCAAGAGGGGGATGTCCAAATTCAAGTTGTGCAGTAGCAGTACGTAGCGATGCTGCGGCCTTATAAATGTTAGGAGCGCGATGACTGATAAAACACGGAGTTATAAAACAGGCCACAAAATCCGCGCCTGCTCAAACATTGCATTCCCGCGAAGTTTTCGATGTCCTAATGTTTTAAATTAAAAATATATTGTCTAAATTTTCTGCGATATTTATGTGTAATTAGAACATTTACACGCATCTCTACTAGGAAAAATAATGCACCATACTCCAACAGTAGTCCGACGTTTTCAAAATTTTTTTTTTTGTCAAGGGGATATTTTATATCGAGGGGCAGCAGCTCTTTCTATTTCGCCTTTTCAAGTGTCTTCTACGACGGTTGGGTATTGAGCCTGACCTATCGTCGGGCCAAAATGTTTTAGAAGGCTTGACCTACCAGATAAGTCCTGTTGTAGTTTACGTTTACATGCAGGTAGCGTCAGTAAGGCATTACTTAAAAGAATATACTCTCTCTCTCTCTCTGCACATGCATTTGCTCTTATCTATAACGTGGTTTCATTTTATACCTGCGACCTGGTGTGTTTCACACGTTAAACAGCGAAGAATACTGTTCCGCAGACTCAGATGGCGCATGTAGTCTGAAGTGGCTATGTGAACTATACAGTCAAATTTATTGATGACAATAATTATTTTTCATTATCTGAAGACTTGATAACATACAAGGTTTATCACTATAAAGATATACATCATATGTTAATGCACCTTGTCTGAAATATTTGCAAATTTAGCAGCTGTCTCGATTTGGGAGAAATTTATGCCTTTTCTTTTTCATTTTGAAGCTGGATTTAAATAACTTGTGTTGCTGACGTATTCGTCTCCAAACATAGAGTGTCTGTTGCTTTTATTTGATAAACAACAATTTTATGTAGTCTCAGGGCTGGATATATCCAGCTACATACATATGGCGCGCGCGGTTGGTATGAGGCACGCATACCGTCATATTCAATTGTCGAGTAGACTATGAAATTACCTGTTGTATTTACACAACATTACAGCAAGGGTGATGTTTATTATAAATTTAATTGATCGGCATCCTCTCAAGAACAAACGCCAAGCTATCGAAAGGTGCACTAACGTGCTCGTCATATCCGAGTTCGAATGAAGTTCAATTTCCCCTTCTGCATTCTATTTAGACATGGCGCTGAGTGCGTAAATACATTAATGTTGTGTTTGCTCAGATGAGAAAAGGTAGATTGGTTTGTGTCTCCTCTGACATTTTGAAGATATTAATGCTTTAAGCCCGGTTGCAACTCTCATTTGCCGTGAAACGTATTTGAATCTAGATTCTCAATATATATGGCGAGAACGTTCATTTCATGATTGTATGCACTAACTAATTCTCTAAGTAAAGAGCATATGAAGCACTCGACTTTAATATTGCGACGCAAAGGTTTATCTAATCACGCGCATTTTAGACGACACACCAGACAGATACCTTAGATTCAGCGTGTGACTGAGTGGGTAGACAGATGTTGAGTCATATATGTTAATTCAGCATTTCATTTGCCGTTTCATCTAGATTAAATACTCAATCTTGGTATTCGAAAAAAAAGTGGATCAGGCAACGATGTTACAGTTACTCCTTTCACTCTAGAAAAGGTGTCATGCCAGTGGTAAACGCGGAAAATATATCCAGTTTTAGCGTTCAAACTGGTTCATCCGCCTATTTCGCCCCCCGGAACTGGAACTGGAGCTGAACTGAAATCTGCGGAATTTCGAACTCAAATCCGATAAAAAATCTCGGTATTCGATTTGTTGCACATCCTTGGGCATTAGTAATTACACGATACAGTACATATCATTTTTCCATTTTTAAAATTTAATAGGAGACAATTTGCGGAGTGTTGTTAATGCAGACTAGAAGTGTCTTTCCGATCTCGTGGTACATGGACGTTACAGGAGTAGTAGAAGAATATTGCCTATTTACAAAACATATTGCAGGAGTGGTTAGATAAAAAACATTTTAATCCAGCCCAAGATGTTAAAATCAATATTTCAGTTTCAGGACAGGAGAAATTGTATATTAGAAATCTTGAAAATCCAGTCAACTATTAGCCCAACACATTATGTTAAATTTATCAGGTCATTAGTAAATGATAATGAGCAAGAAAACAACACAATTAAAAAAGAGTTGACCCCGAGTGTAACAAGGCGAGTATAATAATCAGTCAGCGATATTGGCCTGTGGGGACTGAAATTCGATTTATAAATTCTCCTCTTATCGTTGCACTGCGAAAATTTCGAAAATATGTTTTCAGAACTTTGAATTAATTCCGTTAATATTTTCACTCGGAAATTTTTATTTCCGGATTAAATAGTCGACAACTGTTTGAACAATTCAACAGTGAAACATAGTGACTAAAATTAGCGCTGAAAACAATTGACAACAGGGACGTGCGGGAAACATAAGAAGCAAACACATCGTTCAGGACATTGCTCTAATAGAACATTATTCGCGTCATTGCAGCCACCGGGTATTACCCAAATTTTCGGGGGTTTTCTTTTAAAGAGAAAAGTGTACATACCTGCGACAGCTTGTTTATACTTTGTATCAGCAGCCCTAGTGCTCAGCACATTTTTGTTAATTTTGTCGCCGAAATACCGTTCTTCTCCGTACGCTGCGTTACACCAGCGGTGAGAGCGATTTTCAGAGGATACTGGTTAGTTAGGTCATTCACTTTGTTTAAAGAGACCGCTTCACCGTTTCCAGAGTGAAGTGAGATGTAATTGGTTGTAAACAAAATCTAATCTATTATTAATTGAAACAAAATCGGCATTTTTGTAGCCATTAAATGCTTTACGACGAGAGATGCCTGCAGGTCAAACTGAATAACACAATGGTCATTTAAACCTGGTAAGCGTTAGTGGAGACACAGCTTCAGGGATTGCAGTGAGAATGAAAATGAATGAGAACAACGTATTCTCGGTATTGGGTTGCTTTAAATTAAAAATCAAAGGCTTAGAAACGAAAAAGCCTGTGAGGAGGACATTTATATGGGAGTGTCGCTTTTCCAGTTAATGTGTCAAATGTTCTGCAGCTAAAGACGAAGAAGGAAACGCTACCAGTCTATTGAAAACGAATGGAATGGTGAGCAAAATGTATTAGACGAAGCGGGTGATATAGGCGCAAAAAATAAAACTTGTTCCTGACATGTACCACAAACCGCAAGATATTGTGGTACAACGTCGATATGAACAAATTCGAGCTCGAGCTCACATTGAAACGATAAAATTTGTACATATTTTCACACTCAAATTTCACTGTCAACAATTGTATTGAAAATAAGGCCACTAAGCGGCGCCTGCTAGATCTTCCGGAATTGATATGTTGCGATTAGTGGGTGAATAATGCAGACGACCACTTCGGGTTGTACCACCAAAATTAGGGGTTTTCCACTTCCGATGAAGTAAACCGAAGCATGAATCGCAGCCGTACATGTCCCTGACGCTGCGATAATCACATTTGCTGCCAATATTGGTGAACGGAAGGTGGTTTTCACTTAATAACCTCGTCTGAATATGAACTCAGCGGGAGACTATTATACTCCTCTTTTATCAATCCATTGAATATACAACTAGTTTCAGTGATGAATCCAAGAAATCTGCTGAAAAATTCCCTGTAGCACCATTACTTTTCACAAATTCCTTTTTCTGCTGCATACAAAATCACATCTGTTTTCTGTAATTTCTGAACAAGTTTATCTGCGCTTACCATTTCACAAGATAAACTGTTTCGTGCAGCGTAGTAAATTGATATCTGATCTGAGATCCATGTTCGTCCTGTCCATGCGCAGCCGGACTCCACCGTCTCGGTGGGTCTAGATCTAATCTAGGAGACCGATTTGGGTAATCTGAATGTTCAACCGCGGTCGATTGGTGACCAAATTTCGAAGTCTGGTATCATGGAGCGTACACTGACATCCTTGACTGCCACCAAACTGGTGGTTCGACAGCTTGGAGCCCATGACTCGACTCATCGTCGCACTTCTCTACCTTGTTTGAGCAGTGTTCTTATTCGCGCCGGCTCCGAGTGCCGATTGGTCTCATTGTTTGGTGCACTATCAGAATGCGTCGAGGCGAAAATGATATGAAGCAATAGCTAAGCGCCATACCTGAGCGCAAGATAATCTTGGTGACCCTTCATGGCAAACGCATGATTAGTCCGCCTCCGACCGCCCCTAAGATGGCACAGTTGCAAGGCACGAAGGATGCACGTCTTCAAATTTGATATCAGAGGCAGTGCATCCCTTCTGTTCCGTCGCTGATGTTGCCGTCCGGTGTCATCTTCGCATTTCCCAGGGCACAGTGGGCTACATCCGGCGACACGTACGCAACTTACCACTTTACATTGAGTATTCATAGCATGCATAGTTTTACCCGCGCAATGGTGCTGTCGCTTTACCAGTAATTACCATTGTTTGCTTGACTACTTCAATTAGATCTTGCCGAGGCTTGATTGCATTATGTCTGCTCACGCCGTACTGTGTTCCAATTCATGAGTAAGCATTCGATTCATCGTCTTCATGCTGTAACTTGGAGTCAGATGGCGTGATTAGACTTGCGAAATATAAATATATAGACATTTCATGCACCGGGTTAGCTGCCATCTTCCCAGTCTGGTTTTCCGGTGTGCCACCAGATCTACGCCCGGGGCCTGGAGGCATTTCACATCTAGCTTGGTAAATGCAGTGCGACATTGTAACGCCATTCTGGTGTGGTGACAGGCTCATCCTAGTGCCTTGCGTGACAATTGGTGATCTTTGGTGTTTTAGTGATGTTTTGTTTGTGCTGGATCAATTCCAGGTTTACAAAGACGGTGTCGTCGCGTGCGATGTTGCAGTATTGTCATCGTAGGTGTTCTGCTTGGACATTTTAACAAATTCAGAAGAATGAAGCGGCTTGTATATTTTGAATTTATTTACGATGAATCCTAGCTTCATACTGAAATTACAGAGCAGTCTTTACCCTGCCCTAAAATAATAGTTTGAGTCTTTACAGTAGATGTCATGATATAAAATACAAATATTTCATTCGGTTTTTTCGGAGTTCCCAGATAAAAGGCATAGTGGCTCGGCCTACAAGGGCATATTTTTTTCACTCCAGTGATTAATCTCGTTGTTGTCATTGTATTGAAGTTGACTCAGCAAACATATTATAGTTATTCGCAGGCTAACAATACGTTGTGGATCGTAGTATGGTCTTATAACTTTGAAGTAGGGCTCTCTAAAGTGAATACAAATGTATTTAGCAAATGAAATATTGGTAACATGGTGAAATCGCTGAATGCTCATTAAAATTTATTGCTTTTTGTAGGAAATCCTGTTTTTGATGGCATAATGTTTGTTTGGCTTTAGTCGTTAAAATGTCCAGTTCTAAACGACAGAAGTCCTTACCAGAAAATTGCTTCTTCCTGCAGGGGATGTGGTGAAGTCGGGACCAGAGTTGATGGGCTCTGATTGAGTGGATAGTGGGTAGACTCAAGGGAAGTTTACTTTGGCAATGAAAGCCAATCAAATCGTCACTATGAGCCTTGCAAGAATGTTTAAACTTGCGCTTCGCATAGTAAGTATTGGGTCACTTTTTTTTGGGGGTCTAGTAATCATGTCATACAACCACATGTTCTGCAACGGAGTGAAGAGTTGTTCGTGGCTTTGACTTGCATTGCAAAACATGTATTGTATTCCCCACTGCTGGAGGGATGTAGTACCCAAATGTAGTCAAAGCACGCGAAATTGCATTATTGCTATGCCGTCGATTGCATTATTTGAGAAGGTTTTTTCCTGAGAATGAGACAGTGCTATTTTCCAATTATGTTTTGTGATGGTCATTTTTCTTATTTTGCCGTTTTGTTGGTTGTCATTGTGACGATGGTTGAGGCTATAAATTACCGGAACACGGTTTCAATAAAATTCAGTTGTAAGTTGCGCCTATTAGTGTTCTGCTCCTCTTATATCTCGTCTTTGTTGCGTACAAGATTCTCTAATTTTGCATAACGGAGATTTGTAACGTGAAATTCATTTTTTTTTGTTGTTTTTAATTAGGTAATTTTTGTTCCCTGAAGTTTGATGTAACATGTACCATCGGGGAAAATGAAATGCGAACAGAGGAGCGCGTGGCTTGCGCGCAGGCTGCGCCACCTGGAAGTGAGTCTAGGGGCGAGGGTGCGGCCTACTCCGATGTGTCCACGCCCTTCGCTCGGCACTCCCCGCTTCGGCAGTGCGCCTCTCAGTGCGCTGAAAGCTGTCACCGCTATCTTTGTCTGCTCGGCGCGTGGGCCGAGCTTCTTCGCACCGCACGCGCTGAGCCAGCAAAGATAGCGGTGATAGCTTTCAGCGCACTGAGAGGCGCACTGCCGAAGCTTGGGGAGCGCCGAGCGAAGGGCGTGAACACATCGGAGTAGGCCACGCACCCTCGCCCCTAGGCTCACTTCCAGGTGGCGCAGCCTGTACGGCAAGCCACGCGCTCCTCTGTTCGCATTTCATTTTTCCCCGATAGTACATTCATTGTATAATCTATGTAGTCATAGTGCGATACAAGCTGATCTACGTGGTCAATTTAAAATTTTACGCTAGAAAACGAAGCCTACCAACATCAGGGATGTATACCTAAAAATTTTCGAAGACATATCAAGGCATGGTCCGATGTATAAAAGAAATTCAATGCTCCAAGTCGTAATTGTACTAAGAATAACATTTAATATACCAACATTTTCTTCAACATTTTTATGAGATTTGCAACAGGAATCGTTTCCAGTGAAGCATCAAGGGTTTCGGTGTTTTAAAAATTTCCGGCTGCCTGAGGTTGTAGGAGTCCATTGAATTTGCGTTCAGCCTATTAGGGTCTATGCGGTTGGTATAGACTTCCACTGTTGCTCAGTTAAAGGTGTTCAATACTTCGGACACAGCTACTCGAAGAAGAACTACATCATACAAATAATAGAGCAAATCTTGAAGATTTCACTCCGGTGTATTGTGAGTTCAAAAAATATAATGTCTGGACCAGTAGCGTGTCAAGATTATCAATACGAAAATAAATTAAACTTTAAAAATATAAAAGAGAAAGATGAGCATTAAGTCATGTCATCTTCATTTCGGCACAAATTATTGGCGTCGTCTATAAAACAATGTTCTTGTGCCCTCTGAAATCTTAATTCAGCCAAATCAAGCCACTAGCTATATCTTAAGTAGCTGCTAGCTATGTTATTTCGCCGCTGTACAAACAGGGAGTATATCGTCTCGAGGACCAATGGTCTAATCCCAGTCCTTAGTTCCGCCACATAAAGCACCTCTACTTCGGTATATTTTGCGACTGTTATTTAAATTATATGTTCCATAACATCTCAGCAGTGATTTGTTACGGTCTCAGCGTCCAAACCTTCTCCAAAAAACTTTCAGCTCCTTTCAAATTTCAGCTCTCACCTCAGGATGCACAAATTATTGTGAATCAAAAATGCAGTTTAAAACGCCATTTCAGACATTGAGTTTTCCATGCAGGTTTTTAAATCCAAAAATACTATGAAACGCACGTTTAGCCAAAAATTCGGCTGTAGACGAAAGCGATGAGACAAATAAAAACACCGATTGCTTTGTTGCAAAGTCTTTCATTTGTACTACATACATTGGCATGTACAGTAAGTTCCTTGATAAAAACACAGGTGCACACACAATTAATACTGCTCGCAGCATGTTTAGCGTACAAACGTGCACCAGCATCCGACGCATTGTCGAATTCTGAGCACACAGGCGTTTTTCGCTGCTACGCTTGAGCCGGACGAATGAACAGTCAAATAGAATTGAGAGACGCACACCTGAAAGATAAGTAGCATGCATGGTTGGTGTTGTTCGATATTCGTTGTGCATTTACTTTGAACTTGTTGACAGTATCAAAGCTGCATTTCGACTGATGGAAAAAGTAGTTATCTACAAACAAACAAAAGTTTCCACCCTCCGATTTTCCACGCACCCTAGGGAGCTGAGTGAGGAAATTTCTCCGTTGGCGCGACTTGCTTCAAATAGAAACGGGGCGCAAGAACGTCCTCAATTTCCGACTCGTCTCGCAACCTGATGCGAAATGAGAAGTTGATTTCCTCTAATGGAATATATTCTAAAGGGTCACATGATCTTTCCTACAGCTAAACGATTTTGATGTGGGCGCAGTGGTTCCTCCACAGACCCCACATCTCAAGCTCCGACGTAATCCCACATTTAGGAACTCTGAAATCTTCCAGTATTTGTTTGAACGGCATGTAAAACACTTCAAACATTGTTTATGGGTACGTCAGAATAAAATCCTGGCAGGCTCCAAGACGAGTAGTAGGTGCTCTGTATCAGATTGGAAGTAGTTAACTGATTATATTGTCACGAATGAAAAGTTGTTGAGCTGAGGAACCATTAAATCAAACTAAACGTTTAATAGATGAATCCCTACTCCAACAACATAAGATTTAGAGGATGATGGGTGTTGGCGGCGAACCATATATTCGCATATATGGCGCGGCTTTTGAGCCTTCCTTGGAGCTGAACATTCTGCCCCATGATGGTCACCACACCTGCATCTTTACTCTTATTTCATTATTCTGCCCCACCCTTCCAACTTGTGACGCCGACTGCCAGAGCCAGGGGTATCACTAGCGTGGAGTCATTGCCGGTCGGACGAGCTCGCGCCGCGACTCGACCCGTTGCCCGGAGTCCACTCCAGGACTCCCCTGACCACACGGCCGTCCACTTGGAGGGCAGGCCCGACTCTCCCCCGCGATGTCGGTCGTCTCCGAAAACGGGAGACGGGCGGAGGAGTGCGAGAGTGTAGGCCAGCATGGTGACGTAGTCTCTCCGACACTATACGGAGCGGCCGGGCTCGAAGTCAGACGGATTCGCCCGGAACGCCCGCGGCTTACGCCTTCTCGGGGGAGAGAAACCAGTGGCTCCCACAAGTTGGAGAAGAATTGGGGCAGAATAATAAAGAAATAAGAGTAAAGATGCAGGTGAGCTGGTGACGAATCATAGGGCAGAATATTCGACGCTCCCAGGGAAGGCTCAAAAGAAGCCGCGCCGCGCCGTGCGGAGACAGTGTTTCGCCTGCGCTTGGTCCTGTGGTTACGCCGCCAACACCTGTTATCATCCTCTAAATCTTATGTTGTTTGGGCACAGGTTCATCCTATTAAACGTTTAGTTTGATTTAATGGTTCCTCGGCTCAACAACTTTCATTCGTGACAATATGTCAGTTAACCGAACAGTTCTACTATATTTCCAATCTGATACAGAGGTTGAACACCCTACTGAAAATTCGTCTTGGAGCCTGCCAGGATTTCCTGAAATGTTCTGACGTACCCATAAACAATGTTTGAAGTGTTTTACATGCCGTTCAAAGCTTTCTCTGGGATCAGACGTACCCTTCAAGAGTTCCTAAATGGTGTAAGAGACCCGTCAGAGCTTTTGAGAGGCCTATGGGGTCTGTCCCAATATTTTCCGTGAAACCACTGCACCCATCAAAATCGTTTTAACGGGTCTGTAGGAAAGATCATGTGACCCTTTAGAATATATTCCATTAGAGAATCAGCTTCTCCATTTCGCATCGGGTTGCGGACGAGTTTCGGAAATTGAGGAGACGTTCTTGCGCCCGTTTCTGTCGTGGCGCGACCCCAGCGAAGAGGAAGCAAGTCGCGCACAAAAAAACCCAACCGTGGAAAGGAAGTCGCTCCTCTCCACTTCAGCTCTCCGAGAGGGTGCGTGGGGAAAATCGGAGGCGAAACTTTTGCTGTTTGTTTGTAGATAACTACTTTTCCATCAGTCGAAATGCAGCTTTTGTTAGAAGCTGGTCGCCCTGCTTTTCCTTTGTCAACAAGTTCAAAGTAAATGCACAACAACGAACGGACGCTCAGTGTTGGCTTACCAACCATGCGTGCTACTTATCTTTCGGAGCAGCTGGGTGTGCGGATCAAGAAGGTCTCTCAGTGCCCTGTTGCGACTGTTCGTTCGTCCGACTTCCGAAGCATCCAGCGAGCGAAAAACACGCCGGATACGACACCGTGATTGTGCTCAGGATTTCGTTAACAACGTCGGATGCTGGTTGCGGCGTTTGTACTTTTCGCTAAACGTGCTACTGACAGTGTGTGTGTGTCCGTCTGGTGCACCTGATGTGTTTTATCAGGGAACTTACTGTACATCTCAGTAATTTACCCAGTGGCATTGTGAGTACAATGAAAGACTTTTTTGCAACAAAGCAATCGGTTGTTTTTATTTGGTCTCATCGCTTTCGTCTACAGCTCTTTGCGCCCGGGTTTGGCTAAACGTTGCGTTTCATAGTATTTTTTAGTTAAAACCTGCATGGAAAGCTCTAATGTCTGAAATAATTTCTTATAACGTTTTAAACTGCATTTTTGGTTATTGTTCACAGTAATTTGTGCATCTAAAGGGTTGAGGGTTGAGGGGGTCTGGAAGGCTGAAGGGTTTGAAGGGCTGAAAGGGTTTGTTGGGCTGAAGGGGTTTGAGACGCTGAGATGGTCTCGTAACAAATCACTGCTGAAGTGTTATTTTCGGTATGGCATACTATCCCCGTCCCGTGAACATATAGGTTTAAATAACAGTCGCAAAGCTGGCTCCCGTCTCTCGAAGTAGGGTGCTTGTGTGGCGGAGCTAAGGTTTGGGATTGAATTGCTTCTCGTGGTCCTCGAAAGTTGCTTTTGATATACTCCTGTTTGTACAGCGGCGAATAACGTGCTAACGGCTACTTAAGGTATAGCTGAGGTGGTTGATTTTGGCTGAGCCAAAGATTTCAAGGGCACAAGAGCATTGTTTTATAGACTGACACTTAACTTGGTATTATGAGTAATGAAAGATGACATGACAATGCTCATCTTGTTTAACACTCTATTTTATATTTTTTAAAGTTTAATTTATTTTCAGCCATTAATTAGAAATTGATCTTGACGCAAGCTACTGGTCCTTTGATCATCAGTTGTCATGTTGCAAACCAGATCCCGATGCCTGCCATTCTACCGAGGCTTTTTAGCTGCGAGATCCGCCTAGCTTCACAATACACGGGTGGTTAAATTGAATCTTCAAAGATTTGCTCTAATTATTTGTATGATGTAGTTATTTCTTCAGTAGCTGTGTCAAGTGATTGAGGGTAACTGTTATGCCTTGTTTTCGTAGAAGACGCCTTTAACTAATTTTGCTGGTGCTTCAAGTCTGCTACCAATAATTGGAGCACATAGACCAGAATAATAGGCTGAACGCAAGATTCGAGGGACTGTGGACTCCTGGTTCTCAGGCAGCCAGAGCGCCGGACGAGGCAAACACCGAAGCCCTTGATGCTTCACTTCAAGAGGAAACGTTACTGTTTGACACTACCAAGTCTCATAAAAATGTTGAGAGGAAAATGTTGGTATATTAAATGTTATTCTTTAGTACAATTACGACTCGGAGCATTGAGATTTCTTTTATACATCGGACCATGCCTTGACCGATATGTTTCGAAAATAATTTTTAGGTATACATCCTGATGTTGATTATGCTTCAAGGCTCGTTTACACATGCACCACCGCTCTAGCGGTGGTCCCGAATCTGAGCGAAGCCTTTAAATTGACCACGTAGATCGGCTTAGTAACGTATCGCACTATGATTTTCTACATAGGTGCCTGAAGGATGTACATATATTACATCAAAACTTCAGAGAACAAACTTACCTGAGTAAAAGCTGTAAAAAAATGAAATACGTTTACAAATCTCCGTTATGCAAAATTAGAGGGCAGTTCTTGAGGAGCTCTTATACAATCTTGTGCGCAGCAAGGACGAGGACAAAGTAAGAGAACAGGACACAACAAGGCGCAACTTACAACTGAATTTTATTGAATACGTGTTCCGGTAATTTATAGCCTCAACCATCGTCACAATGACAACAAACAAAACGGCAAAGGCAAAAGAAAAAATGACCATCACAGAGCATAATTGGAAAATAACACTATCTCGTTCTCAGGAAAAACAACTCCTTCTCCGATAATGCAATCGACGGCATAGCAACACACTTGTCCCCCAAATAATCAATGAGCTCAGCTTCTACGATTTCGCGTGTTAACGCTGACTTGCATTTCCCAATTTTTACGCATCCATCCAGCAGTGGGGTACAACCACATGTCCTGCAATGCAAGTCAAGAAAGCCACCGTTCTTGGTGGCTTTCTTCACTTGCGTTGCAGGACATGTGGTTGTATGACATGATTACTGGACCCCCCTCCCCCCCCCCCAAAAAAAAAGTGACCCGGTGTACTTATATGCGAAGCGCAAGTTCGCATTCTTTTTTTGCAAGGCTCATGGTGACGTCAGAACCCCGAACTCTGATTGGCTTTCATTGCCCTCAAAGCAAGCTTCCTTGAGGTCTACCCACTATCCTTCAATCAGAGCCCATCAGAGCTCTGTGCCCCGACTTCACCACATCCCCTGCAGAAGAAGCAGATGAACATGCACTCCGCACTGCTCTGAGTTTACAAGGACTTCTTGTCGTTTAGAACTGGACATTTTTATTGACTAAAGCCAAACAAACATTATGCCATCAAAAACAAGTTTCTACAAAAAGCTATTGAGTGCCTCTTTGTGAAGCATTCAGCGATTTCACCATGTTTGCAATGTCTTCATTGGTATTGCTTTAAATACATTTCTTGTTTCACTTTTCAAGAAGGCCTACTTCTCTCTTAGGGTTTATAAGGCGAACCATACACATCATAAAGTCCGCAACATTAGTTTTATTGTTGGCCTGCGAATTATAGCTTATGGCTATGCTTTTTAGGTTACAGTCCCCTTCCAACACTACACGGGCAGAAAACGGCCAACAGCGGATTGATCGCTGGGTGAAAAAATAATATATACCGCTAATACAAATAAACCGGGCGAGCCGCAGCATCGCAATCAGCCATCTGGGACTCCGAAAAAGTGAGTTCAGATGAAATATTTATTTTATTTTTATATCATGACTTATCAAACTCTGTAAAGTTTCAGAAGCTGCATTTAATTTTTAGGACAGGTTAAGGAGGAACTTTAACTTCTGCTTCGGTTTTCATTATGGTAAAAGCAAGGATATCGTCGTCTTCTTTAAAAAATCAAGTTATAAAAATATACAAGCCGCTTCATTGTACAATTTGTTAAAATGTTTAAGCAGAACACCATTTTCTCTGACAGCCAGTACTGCAGCATCATGCCAAAGCAAAATGGTTACACGCGACGACACCAAAATCTTTGTAAACCATGTAATTGATCAAACCTAAAGCAAAACATCACTAAAACACCAAAGGTCTGGTGTCACACCAAGGCACTAGGACTCCAGAGCCCTTGTCTCACACCAGAACAACGAAGTTACAATGTCGCACTAGAACACCAAAGCTGGTGTGAAAATGCCTCAAACCCCGGGCGTGAAAAGGTCTGGTGGCACACCGGAGAAAACCAGACTTTTTCATTCAGGAAGGTCAGTAATGGCGGCTTTAACCCGGTACGTATGTGAAATGTCTATATATTTACTTTCCTTCGCAAAGTCTCATCACATAGTCTCGATGACTCCAAAGTTGATAGGGGATTACAGCATGAAGACGATAGTCGAATGCTACTCATGAATTAGACACGAGTACGGCGTGAACTCTGAACCTGCTCAATGCAATCAAAGCCTCGGCAAAAGTGGAATCTAATTGAAATGAGGTCAAACGGTCGCCTGCTCCAACTGTGGTAATTACTGTGGTAAAAGCGGCTGCTTTTTTTCCGTCTTCCATTGCGCGGGCAGAAAACTATGCATGCTTTGTAGTTTCTCAATGTAAAGGGTGTGGGGATTGCGGCCACGATGTCGCCGGACATGAGCCCACTGTGCCTAAGGGTGAAGTAGACGAAGATGACACCGGACAGAGGTCGGGCAGCGAGCTCGAGGATGGTCAGCGACGGAACGGCGGAAGGAGGATGCACTGCCTTCTGATCATCCAAATTTGAGACATTAAATCCTTCGTGCCTTGCGCTGTGCCATCTTAGGGGCGGTCGAGGCGGGGCCTGATCATGCGTTGCCATGAAGGATACCAAGATTATCTTGCGCTCGAACGTGGCGCCCGATCAGCTGGCCTTCGCTTTTGGTCGTCCCTTGTAGCTCACACTCGACGCATTCCTCGGCCATTTGGAGGAAACGGTGCACCGAACTCGCTGAACACTCGTTTTTGTGAGACCCAACGTTGCCCGTCGATACAAGGCCGAGTGTGACCGCGAATAGGGACGCTGCTTCCAAGAGCAAGGCTCAGAGAGGGTCGGATGCCGCCGGCCGTGTTTCGATGAGTCGAGTCATGGGCTCCCAAGCGCTGTCGGAGCCTGGGACCCCAGCTACGGTGGCGGTCAAGGGAGATGTCAGTGAGCACATACGCTCCATGATGGCTATGTTCCAGACGCATTCGGGGGTGTTTGGAATGCCTGGTCTACATCTCTACCCCGACCGCGGTTGAACGTCCCGATGTCGATACATTCAGGTTACTTTGATGTAAAATCGGTCTCCGATTTCCTGGGTCGTCTGGAGCCCCTCCGCCAGCCGGGACACATTGGAGTCCGGCTGCGCATGGACAGGACAGACAGCGGACTCTCAGGTCGGGTATCAGTTTTAGTACGCTGCACGAAAGAGCAGTTTATCGTAACTTGGTGTGAAATGGTAAGCACGAATAAGCTTGTTCGGGTACAGAAAACAGATGTGTTTTGTATGCAGCTGGGAAAATTTGTGAAAATTGTAGTTAACACGGGGAACGCCGGCGGACAAGTTAATGAGCCATTGGATTCATCGCTGGGGGTCGAAGACAGCTAGTTGCTTCACTTCTTCCCATGGATTGATAAAGAGGAGTATAATAGTCTCCCACTAGGGTTCATATTCGCTATGGAAGAGGTTTATTAAGTGCTTCCACAACTCCGTTCTGGCTGGTCATAGCAGTGGCAGCAAGATATTTTAAAAGTTATGTCGCACAGCGTCCTGGCCGTGGGTGATTCGGGACGTATTACGGTACACACGTTCATGCTCGGTTTACTAGAAAGCAAAGCCGAGAGGTGAGAAGCCTTCGGATTTGATGCAGTCGATGGTGAGTAACAACCCGTAGAAGGTGGTCGTCTGCATTATTATTCACCCACTGTCGCAACATGTCAATTCCGAGAAGATCTAGCAGGCGCCACTTAGTGGCGCCTGCTAGATGGCTTTCCAGTACAATTGTTGACAGTGAAATTTTTGAGTGTGAAAATATGTACAAATTTTATCGTTTCAATCATGACTCGAGCTCAGGTGGCGGTGTTCTTATCGCTGTTCGTGATTCTATAATATCGAGCGTTGTACCACTTAACATATCTTTAGAGTTTGTGTGTGCCCATGTACATGTCAGGAACAAGGATTTTATTTTTTGCGCCTGCTATCGACACCCCGCTTCGTCTAATACATTTTGCTCTGAGCTTCACGATGTTTTAAATAGACTGGTAGTACGGTTTCCTTCTTCGTCTTTGCTTCTACTGGGTGATTTTAATTTTCCCACAATTAACTGGAAAAGCGACACTCCCACAATAAATGATCACTCCTCACAGGCTTTTTCGTTTCTAAGCCTTTGTCTTGATTTTAATTTAAAGCAACTTGTACTAGAGCCTACACGATGTTCATCTCATTCTTCCAATGTATTCGACCTCATTCTCACTGCAACCCCTGAGCTTGTGTCTCCCTTAACGTATTTACCAGGTTTAAATGACCATTGTGTTATTCAGTTTGACCTGCAGGCATCTGCTTCCTCGTGTAAAGCATTTAATATTATTCGCGACTACAAAAATGCCGATTTTGTTTCAATTAATAATGAATTAGACACGTTTTAACCAATTACATCTCACGTTTTCATACGCGAACGGTTGAAGAAAATTGGTCTCTCTTTAAACAAGAAGTGAATGACCTAACTAACCAGTACATCCCTCTGAAGCGCATCCGCTCTAATTCACAGACACCTTGGTGTAACGCACGCCTTAAGCGTCTGAGAAATAAAAAGAAACGGTTATTTCGGCGAGCAAAATTAACAAAATGTGCTGAGCGCTGGAACGCTTACGAAGCTGCTGATACAAAGTATAAACAAGCTGTCGCAGAATCAAAGCAGGAGTTTTATCAGTGTACACTTTTTTTCTCTTTTAAAAGAAAACCCCCGAAAGTTTTGGAGTGTGGTCAGCGGTACTAGATCCAGTGCGGTTGAGCTTTGTGACGCGAATAATGTTCCTGTAGAGCCAAACGATTGTTGCAATGTCCTGAACGATGTGTTTGCTTCTTATGTTTCCCACACGACTCCTACCTGTTATCCAATTGTTTTCAGCGCTAATTTTAGTCCTATGTTTCCTGTTAGTATTGATTCATTTGGTGTCGACTGTTTAATCCAGAAGCTTAAAATTTCCGAGTGTGCTGGGATTGACGGAATTAATTCAAAGTTCCTGAAGAGCACCGCCACCTATTCATCTTTGATTCTTTCCGAAATTTTTTCACAGTCTTTGCAGTGTTGCACGTTGCCCAACGATTAAAGAGGGAAGGTGGTTCCCTTGCATAAATCAGGTACTGCTCAGTCCCCATTTAACTACAGGCCAATATCATTGACTAGTGTGCCGTGTAAATTACTTGAACATATAATTTACTTTCACCTTGTTACCTTTCTCGAGTCCAACTCTTTTTTTACTAATTGTCAACACGGGTTCCGAAGATTGTTTTCTTGTGAAACACAGCTCGTATCGTTTACTAATGACCTGTCAGTTGCTATTGATGCTGGGCTAATAGTTGACTGAATTTTCTTAGATTTTCCTAATGCTTTCGACTCTGTCTCACACGATCTACTTCTTTTGAAACTGAGTAAACTTAATATTGATTTTAACATCTTGGGCTGGATTAAATGTTTTTTATCTAACCGCTCACAATATGTTTTGTAAATGGGCAATATTCTTCTACTACTCCTGTAACGTCCATGGTACCACAGGGATCCGTCCTGGGGCCTCTCTTGTTTCTAGTCTACATTAACGACCTCCCATCGCAAATTGTGTCTCCTATTAAATTGTTCGCGGATGATTGTGTACTGTATCGTGTAATTACTAATGCCCAAGAGTGT